>OX578153.1:88002331-88012331 GCA_951213105.1 Amaurobius ferox
CCACAAAATCCATAAAATTAAACGACTAAAGTTTCATGATTTTCGAAATTTATTAAAAAAATTGAAATTTATTTCAAAATCTTGCGGTCAATGACACCTTTAAAAATGTGTTATAAAAATGAAATGGTAAATTGTTTTGGCTACTTACTTAAATAAAACATATCGCACAAGTTTAATACAAATTCTAGAATATAATAAATGAAACTGGATATTTTGAACATTTTACTTGAAAAGAATTTTTCCATTTATTCAAAATATTCTGCTGCCATCTAGTGGCTATATTTTTAGGCTTAAATCGATTGACACACAAGGGAACTTGGATAAGAACGACAAAAGAAAAATATTGATGTGGGCCTCATTACAGACTCAAATTCGGTTTTATCTTCTTTCTTATGTATTTATATTGAATTATTTACGATTTATTGCTCAAAAGATGAGATTTATTGAGCAAAAAATGGGTACTTTACTTGTTTTAAGTGACTAATTTGCAGTTTTAAATAATTTTTTATTCCAGTTGACAAATTGACGCATTTTAATCTGAAGCCAAGTCGCCAACATTAAAAGAGCTAAAGAAAAATAAATAAATTATATAGAGAACGATTTATTATAACATAGTGAGTGTGGTTTTATTTGCCTTATCATCCAAAAATAGCACTTTATTTAACTTTTTTTATAATTGCACGTCATAATAATAAATAAATAAAATATGATGTGGACAAAACATGATTTTATCTACAGACTCAAATTCGCATGTTTTATTTCTTCTCTAAATGCATCATTTTAAGTTTCAACGTACATAACAAGGCACGCAATGAATGCTTTATTTTAATATATTGAAAATACAGTTTAAAATCATTTACCTTTCTTTGGGTATTTAAAACAGCGCCATGTCGCCAAAATTACAATAAACTTAAATGGATATTTCTTTCATTTATTTTTAAAACACTGCGTATAAAGCATTTAATTAACATACACTTAAATCATGTTCATAAAAAATACTTGTTTACGTCTTGAATATAAATAATTTAATGGGGACCAACCAGAACGAGAGAATTGATAAAAAAATTATATCTATTTGAAACTATTATTTATTATTACTGTTGATTCAAATAATTCGGAATGATCTATCACATCAGTTTATCCGCAAACTACAAGTTGAAAAATTTCCTTTGTATCTACATGCTACCCTCAGAGCCTGGGACAACTTCAATGTCTTTCTCTGAATGCGTTTATATATATATATATATATATATATATATATATATATATATATATATATATATTATATCCCTAAACAACTTCTTCAGTCTCTATCATTTGATTTTGATAAATTCATATATCAACTTGCTTGTTCACATTCTATTCCTATTGAAGCATTCAATCTATGGAAGTATACTACCTTATATCTACTTAAAAATTTTATTATAAACATTAAATTAACGAAGCCTAGGTATCATTATAAACAACTCCTTTCTGCTATCAAAGAACTACAACAACATTTTGTCATAACTTATGTAGATAAAGCTTCTAATAATTATGCCATCATTTGTAAAAAATATTATGTTTCTCTGTTACAGAATTACTTAAAAAATAATCAAATTTTTAAACCCATTAATAATCAGTCTATCCAAATCAAAACTAAAATGCTAAAATTATATACACAATTAAATATTAATTGTAAGTATTTTAAATTTCCTTATGTTACTTTGGTTCCTAAATTCCACAAATCACCTCTCAGTTTTAGAACAGTCACTTGTGGACATAATACCTTTACCACTACAGCTAGTAAGTACTTGCTTAACTGTTTAAATCGAATTAATGAATCTCTTAAATTCAGGAATTCAGGATATTTCATTTTGAACAATAGTTTTGATTTAGTTAATCACCTTAGCAAGTTTCCACAAATTCTTGGTTTCCAAACCTTTGATTTTAAAGACCTATTTAATAATATTGTCATTAAAGATTTACACAAAGTTATTATCTCTCTTTATCATGACTATATATCATCCAATCATGTTGCTTTTAATGTCAAAAATTTTCCTATGCTCTTGCACTTTGTGTTATACAACAATTATATTATCCAAGGTAATAACATTTATTTACAAACATCTGGTGTACCACAAGGTGGCTGTAGTAGTAGTATACTCGCTAACTTATATCTTTATTATCATGAATGTCATTTTAACTCTAATTCATATATTATATATAGATATATTGACGACTTAATTTGTATTATCATTGATAATTCCTATCCCATTAATATTGATTTTTACCCGTCTAACCTAGAATTAATTCCTAATGAGCCTTGCGTTAGTCAAACAGTTAATTTTTTAGACCTAAAATTAGATACCCTCAATAATCATGTTATCACCAATCTATATGATAAAAAAGATTCTTACAACTTCTCTATCATAAAGCTGCTATCATATCAATCTTGTAATTCTATTCAATTGTTTAGAAACATCATTTTAAACCAGCTATTTCGAATACATCGTCTTTCTGATCCTCAGTTTCACTTTCTACACATCAATAAACTTAAACGCATTTGTCAAAATTACCAATATCCGGAAGTATTTGTAAATAATATTATTAATAATTTCAAATATACCACGTAATAATTTTACACATGCATTATTTATCTTTGATTGGTTAACTCTTTTTTGAAAATTCACCCTTTCTTATCACCTCACTTACCACTTGGCCTGAGTCTAATACTGTTTACTATTTTCGAATGACTATTTTCCTCTTGTCCTGAGTCCTATACTGATTACTATTTTTGAAAGTCCCCATACATATTATGAATCGTTCAATTGTATTCATTCCGGTGCCCACTCGCATTGACGAAGTGAGGTGAAATGCTCAGTCACTAGTTTATCTTACACGTGGTGGTGCTATGCTTGTTTTTTTCCATTTCTGTACAAGGAGGTATTGTTTTTCAGAATTGTATAATTCAATTGATTTATTTTCTCCTTCCACTAGCCAGTAGACAGTTCCAATGGTGTTTATAGTTAAATACTATCGCCATTGTCAGAAACTGGCTATTATATCGGTTTTAATTCGAATTGTATGGCTGTCCTGATGAGAATGCAATTTCGAACTAACCGCCATTTTTTGTGTAGTTTCAATTGCTTGTTCTCTATTCTTAATCTCTTATCCTGAGTTGTTTATTATTGCCTATTCTCATATTGCCGAGTTTTATTTTTATTTACTTTTATATACTTTAATTGTGATTTTTGAATCCTATTATTCTTCTCATCCCCCTTTCCATTATAGTGATATGTTACCTTCTATCCTTATCCTTAGTCTTGGCCTATAGTTACTCATTTGTAACAGATATGCTAGAGATGGGTTTTTTTGTACATACAGTAGTTTATGCATAATTTTCGATTAAAATCCTTCAATTTTTATTTATAAATCCATTATGTTATTAGCTGCTTTGCGCAATATCATGATGAAAGTTTTATATTCTGTATTATTTTGTGTTTTATATTCTGTTTTCTACATACTGGCTTCTATTACATCTTTTAATTGTACATTTATATTTATTATTTACTTCTGAATTCAACCATCTTTCTTTTGATTTTCATACTTGCAAAAAAATTTTTAAAAAGGTAAAACCTGTTGTAAAGCTGCATTTGCGCTTATTACAGAGTTTATTCTCTTTTTAATTTTAATTTTATTTTGTTTATTATTATTATTATCGCTAACGCATTTCTATAGTTTAACTACGAGCCCATCTATGTCTTAATATGGCCCTCTTTGGATATTGTTTTTATTTATCTAACCCTTTCATTCCTTCTATTGATTGATTATGGTATGTCTTCACATTTCGCATTTTGGAGTATTTTGGTTTGAGTTCTCTCATCGCTTTTATGATTTTTTCTGCGGGTTATTGCTCTTTTTGGTAGATTTCACACTATATGCGTCGAATTATGCCACACTTGAAGCTCCTAGCAATCAGAGTTGCTTTAATCTTCGATCTGAAAGCTCTTGTCTGTGACTTGTACATCTACTTGATTGTCGAATGGGAGTCATGAAGTTCCTTCCCAGGTGGGCGGGATTTCCAGCAGCCAACAGAAAATCAGATGGAGAAGCATGAGCAGTTGGCTAGAAGGGCGATACGCCGGTGATGCAGGTAGTAAACTAATGGTTCCAATTTACACAGCCACAAAAAAGAAAAAGAAACTTTAACTAATTTTGGGGGGTGCTAGGAAGTTTATGTTTAGCAAGCATAGTTACGATTTGAAAAAGTTGCTCTACAGGAGATTCATCTGATTTAAAAATTTTAAGAACTTGGTTAAGTAAGTTTTGAACATTACTGAGGTCGAAAATTTTGTTGAGTTCTTTGTAGAACTCAAGAAGTTGCATAAAAAGATTGGTATTTTGGGGATTTGATTTACCTGGCTGTGCGTGGGATGAGTACTCTCCGGGTTTTCCTGAATCCGTCTCGGTACTCACCTGCGTAGCCTGGGCAGAGCTGACATTTTGATTAGGAAGAGCTGGGAAGTTTTCGTTATTTAAGATAACAGGAGGGGGGGGGGGGTAGTTTTAGGTTTAATAATATTAGTGTCCTGGAACTTTTTACGGTTCCAGGGATTTTGGGGACAGCTACGATAGTTAGCAGGGTGGTTACCACTACAGTTGGCACATTTGGCCGGGGTCTCAAGGGTTTTTTCACAGTCTCTGGTCTGATGGTTTTCACCACATTTAAGGCAACGGGAGGGAAGAGAACACTGGTCAGAGTGGTGATTAAATCCCTGACAATTATAACACATTTTTATCCCGCGGGATATGAAGGTCTTAATTTGAACTTGCATACAAAGTATGCTTCCGACTTCGTAAATTTTGGCCCAGTTCTCGGTTGGCACGAGGCCAACCAGAAAAATGGGGAGGAGAGTTCTATCGCGCCTACCACGCAGCTGGGTAATGCGATCAATCTGAAAACCTTTATTTAAAAGGGACAATTTTATGCTTTCAATATTAGTATTTGCAGGGAGGCCTCTAATAACTATTTTTTTAGGGCGGTCTTTTTTGAGATTAAGAGAGCTGAAAGGGATTTTCTTTTGGGTCAAGTGACTCTGCATCTTCCTGAAGTCCTCAACGGACCCAGGAGTAAGCCTAATCACTCTTCCCGCGAGGAAGCCCTGAATTTTGGTATCGAGAATAAGGTTTAGTTCATCTATGAGGGCTCCCCAATCACTTGAGGAGTCCACGTAGAATGACGAGACTCTTTCTTTAACGGGGGGGGGATCATCAGCCATTTCGACTGAGTCCACGTTAAGAGTTTGAAATTTATTTGAGAGAGGGACAGTCTGATTTGGGGAGTCGCTAGGAGGACTAACATCTTTTTTGGGTCTTTTACAGGGGCCCTGAGTTTTAAAACCTTCTATTTTGTTGAATAAGTTATGTTTAAAGTTTTGATAATACTCCTCTTCAGGCTTTTTTTTACCGACTTCATCTATCATTATATCAATGCACTCTGTGCAAATTAGACTTTTAAGGTTAGCAAGGGTGGGTTGGCTGAGTAACAAGGAAGCATCAGACATACTACCTGTGAGTATCCTTTTCAGCTGTATGGCTTTACTGTACTCGATGTCTTTTTCCTCAAGGTCAGTCTCCAATTTCCAGATAACATAGTCGTAGGCTTCGAAGTGAGAGCGGATCAGCCTGTCTCTTGGGCAGCTTGTGTTCTGTTTGCCTTTCAGGTATTGCTCGAATTTCTCCTTGTACGAAGTAGTCTCTTTGGATTCGGCTGAGATGTCTTTTCCGTTTTCGCTGTTGATCTTGTCATGTTCTTCCATGATATCAGACCAGTTAGAAGTCGATGTGTTAGCATTAGAAGTAGATGCAATAGCAATAGATGTCTTTACACCCTCAGCCATGATGCACGCTCAAGGCAGTACAAACATGTGCGGACAAGTGTAACGCGTGGTGAGCAGGAGCGGAGCACTAGGACAACCTTGCACCACAACTCATGAACCCCGAATGGTAGATTTCACACTCGATTCTTCACTCGTTATATATGTGTATAGTGCTGACATCTCTCGGCAGGCATTAGAGTTTATTGTGTTATTTATTTCTGTATCTTTTAGTTAACCCGGACGTCAATATCTTTTATTGCTTATTTTTACATTTTAATCTAGACATGTATTTCCACTATATGTGGCCCTCTTTTGCCCGCAGTTGTAGAGATTCAGTCACACATACGTATTAACGGTTTTGTATATCTTCCATTCCGGACCAATATGATTATTTGTCCACACTTCGCTCTTTTATGAATATTTCGTATGAAAATCTCTCTTTTCTACTATGCTTGTTTTGTTTCTCTCCAAAATTTCGATTCAATTCTTATGGTATTAGTTAAAATTTGATATTCGTACCTGACAAAATAGTTTTTGAAGGGGTTTATATTGGGAATTTTAATTAGAATTCGTGATGTAAATTTTCTTCATTACCTAGTGTCCGGTCTATTATTATTATGAATTGGGATAATTATAGATCGACAAACATTGACCAATTAAGCGTTATAGACGATTTGGAAGAATACCATACCTTCTCTCAATCCAAAACATATTCCTTCAATAGATGCAACAATCTTAGGTGCAAAACTTGTCCTTTTGCTGACCCATTACAAATTAATAATAATTCCACTTCACAAAAATTCTGCAAAGTTTTTAATTGCATATACAAACTTAATTGTACTATTTGTAACTTATCTTATATTGGCCAAACCAGCAACCCTTTACATCTTAGAATGAATGTACACAGGGATCATATTAAAAAATTTGACCATAAAGTCTTTAATGATCTCCCTACTAAAAATCAATTTGAATATCAGCACTTTGCTACACACGGATTTAAAAATGTATCCCTTCATATTTTAGATATTAAAATTTCACTCACGGATAGATTAGTATTTGAAAATTATTACATTAAAAAATATAAAACTCTCTTCCCCTTTGGCTTAAATCAAATTTATAATAATAATAATGTTGTTAACAATAGTTTTGAATACAATTCTCATAAATCTTCAGTATATAAACATCTTTTTCATTATTCAAAGTCATCAACTCCTAGTAAAAAGCGATATAAGCGTGGCAAAGGAAAAAGTAACTTAAGTAAAACTATTGATTACAAAGCAGACATTTTGAAATTACAATATAATTATTCTCAAACTTTCAATTTTTTACCTGTTAGAACATGGTTATATAAAGTCAGAAAAAACAAATTAAGTATTGTTTATACTAATTTTTTAAAAATAAAATTAACTCATGAGCATTTTAAACATTTATTTTTTGATTTGCTTCTTTCTCGTACAAATTTCTTAAATTACCACCTACTCCATACACCAAATCCACATACTAAAATAGCTTACTGTGTTATTTCTTTTAAACACCCTATTCTTAATTCTCTTAACTTCAATAATTTATTTGCAAAACATCAGCACTTGTTACCAGTAAATGATATCAAAATACAAAAATCATTTAAATATAATTTACCAATTGGTAGAACTATTTATAATTACAATGAAGTTTCCAGGACATTAAACTCCGATGATCTTACATCATGTGTATGCAGCAATCAAAATCTTGCCCCTTTTGTCAACTCCACTCATGGTCACATTATTACTGGGGATCTCAGTATAGTTCAGGATGATATACTTAGGGATATTATGAATAAAGGGTCTAAATTTCGCATTCCATTCTGCCATCACCCTAAACAACTTCTTCAGTCTCTATCATTTGATTTTGATAAATTCATATATCAACTTGCTTGTTCACATTCTATTCCTATTGAAGCATTCAATCTATGGAAGTATACTACCTTATATCTACTTAAAAATTTTATTATAAACATTAAATTAACGAAGCCTAGGTATCATTATAAACAACTCCTTTCTGCTATCAAAGAACTACAACAACATTTTGTCATAACTTATGTAGATAAAGCTTCTAATAATTATGCCATCATTTGTAAAAAATATTATGTTTCTCTGTTACAGAATTACTTAAAAAATAATCAAATTTTTAAACCCATTAATAATCAGTCTATCCAAATCAAAACTAAAATGCTAAAATTATATACACAATTAAATATTAATTGTAAGTATTTTAAATTTCCTTATGTTACTTTGGTTCCTAAATTCCACAAATCACCTCTCAGTTTTAGAACAGTCACTTGTGGACATAATACCTTTACCACTACAGCTAGTAAGTACTTGCTTAACTGTTTAAATCGAATTAATGAATCTCTTAAATTCAGGAATTCAGGATATTTCATTTTGAACAATAGTTTTGATTTAGTTAATCACCTTAGCAAGTTTCCACAAATTCTTGGTTTCCAAACCTTTGATTTTAAAGACCTATTTAATAATATTGTCATTAAAGATTTACACAAAGTTATTATCTCTCTTTATCATGACTATATATCATCCAATCATGTTGCTTTTAATGTCAAAAATTTTCCTATGCTCTTGCACTTTGTGTTATACAACAATTATATTATCCAAGGTAATAACATTTATTTACAAACATCTGGTGTACCACAAGGTGGCTGTAGTAGTAGTATACTCGCTAACTTATATCTTTATTATCATGAATGTCATTTTAACTCTAATTCATATATTATATATAGATATGTTGACGACTTAATTTGTATTATCATTGATAATTCCTATCCCATTAATATTGATTTTTACCCGTCTAACCTAGAATTAATTCCTAATGAGCCTTGCGTTAGTCAAACAGTTAATTTTTTAGACCTAAAATTAGATACCCTCAATAATCATGTTATCACCAATCTATATGATAAAAAAGATTCTTACAACTTCTCTATCATAAAGCTGCTATCATATCAATCTTGTAATTCTATTCAATTGTTTAGAAACATCATTTTAAACCAGCTATTTCGAATACATCGTCTTTCTGATCCTCAGTTTCACTTTCTACACATCAATAAACTTAAACGCATTTGTCAAAATTACCAATATCCGGAAGTATTTGTAAATAATATTATTAATAATTTCAAATATACCACGTAATAATTTTACACATGCATTATTTATCTTTGATTGGTTAACTCTTTTTTGAAAATTCACCCTTTCTTATCACCTCACTTACCACTTGGCCTGAGTCTAATACTGTTTACTATTTTCGAATGACTATTTTCCTCTTGTCCTGAGTCCTATACTGATTACTATTTTTGAAAGTCCCCATACATATTATGAATCGTTCAATTGTATTCATTCCGGTGCCCACTCGCATTGACGAAGTGAGGTGAAATGCTCAGTCACTAGTTTATCTTACACGTGGTGGTGCTATGCTTGTTTTTTTCCATTTCTGTACAAGGAGGTATTGTTTTTCAGAATTGTATAATTCAATTGATTTATTTTCTCCTTCCACTAGCCAGTAGACAGTTCCAATGGTGTTTATAGTTAAATACTATCGCCATTGTCAGAAACTGGCTATTATATCGGTTTTAATTCGAATTGTATGGCTGTCCTGATGAGAATGCAATTTCGAACTAACCGCCATTTTTTGTGTAGTTTCAATTGCTTGTTCTCTATTCTTAATCTCTTATCCTGAGTTGTTTATTATTGCCTATTCTCATATTGCCGAGTTTTATTTTTATTTACTTTTATATACTTTAATTGTGATTTTTGAATCCTATTATTCTTCTCATCCCCCTTTCCATTATAGTGATATGTTACCTTCTATCCTTATCCTTAGTCTTGGCCTATAGTTACTCATTTGTAACAGATATGCTAGAGATGGGTTTTTTTGTACATACAGTAGTTTATGCATAATTTTCGATTAAAATCCTTCAATTTTTATTTATATATATATATATATATATATATATATATATATATATATATATATATATATATATATATATATATATATATATACATATATAACACGAGATTTTGAAGGTAAATTGTTTATTTTTTTTTAAACAAAAATAAATGTTGTAATATTTTGGTTAAAAACTGTGACTT
>OX578153.1:88019831-88178964 GCA_951213105.1 Amaurobius ferox
ATCTTCTCTAGTTAAGCCATTGAGAAAATGTTATAAACGGTTCGGCTATCAAACGTCCCATAAGCCACATAATATTCCCTCAAGTTTGTCGCTCTCCAATTTACCTGCAGGAATTCCTGGAGGATCTTAATTTAATACCCTTTCCTTATAAATATTTATCGTAAAATCCATAAAATTGTCAATCTTCTCTAGTTTTCCCCCCCCCCCCCCAATGGCCAGGCATTGACTCGTTCATCTTCGTCTATACATCGGCCAGAACAGTGAACCTCTTACCCGTCAAAGATGTTGCCCCAGCACACCAGTGAGGGTGGGAACACATTGCGCCCAACAACACAAACATCCATGTCTTACGTGGGACTCGAACCTACAACGTGGCGGATGATCAATCGCTGGAAACGCTCGCCTGACCGTTCGGCCACCACGTCGACTGAAATGAGCCAACAGTACGCGGTGTTCCCAGGTGGTCACCCACCCAAGTACTAACCGCGCCCGATGTTGCTTAACTTCGGTGATCTAACCAGAACCGGTGTTTTAAGCACGGTAGATCCGTTGGCTCATCTTCTCTAGTTAAGCCACTGAGAAAATGCTATAAAACGGTTCGGCTATCAAACGTCCCATAAGCCACATAATATTCCCTCAAGTTTGTCGCTCTCCAATTTACCTACTGGAATTCCTGGAGGATCTTTAATAC
Source organism: Amaurobius ferox (assembly GCA_951213105.1). Taxonomy (NCBI): domain Eukaryota; kingdom Metazoa; phylum Arthropoda; class Arachnida; order Araneae; family Amaurobiidae; genus Amaurobius; species Amaurobius ferox. The sequence continues at coordinate 88,020,523 of OX578153.1, forward strand.
TCTTTCCCCATAAATATTTATCGCAAAATCCATAAAATTGTCAATCTTCTCTAGTTAAGCCACTGAGAAAATGCTATAAACGGTTCGGCTATCAAACGTCCCATAAGCCACATAATATTCCCTCAAGTTTGTCGCTCTCCAATTTACCTACAGGAATTCCTGGAGGATCTAAATTTAATACCCTTTCCCTATAAATATTTATCGTAAAATCCATAAAATTGTCAATCTTCTCTAGTTAAGCCACTGAGAAAATGCTATAAACGGTTCCGCTATCAAACGTCCCATAAGACACGTACTATTCCCTCAAGTTTGTCGCTCTGCAATTTACCTACAGGAACTCCTAGAAGATCTTAATTGAGAACCCTTTCTCTATAAATATTTATCGTAAAATCTATAAATTTGTCAAACCTCTCTATAACGCCACTGAGAAAATGCTATAAACGATTCGGCTATCAAACGTCCCATAAGTCTCATGCAATTCCCTCAAGTTTGTCGCTCTCCAATTTACTTACAGGAACTCCTGGAGGATCTTAATTTAGTAGCCTTTCTCGCTATCCGAATCCGAGCATCGCATCAAGCGAGAGGCAGTAGGGAAGACCAGGATGAAACCCCAGAACAGGGGGTGGGAGTGAGTCGGAGCACGAGGAATCCAAATCTACTCGGGGGTTGAGCAGCCAGAAATCGATTCTTTCGGTGTTCTCCACCCTTCCCTTCCGGAAAACCCGGAGACGGAAGACCAGAGGTTCGTCGCAAAGGTAAAGACTATTGATTTTGGGCAGTCACGTCACGGGTGATGTTAGTATTTGGAGTAACTGTGACTGGCTATTAGTTGTTAATAGTTACGCTTCTCAGTGAGCTGTTTTTAATGAGATATGAAGAACAGTGGAAATATACTAAATCCGTCTTAAGGAATCATACAACTCTTAAATTTTTAAAAAGTGAAAAAAATATATATTTTGCATATATATATATATATATATATATATATAATAGAAGTTTGAAAATCCAATGAACGAAAAGTAAGAAGATGTAACACGATAAACCTAACTTTTTAAAAACACCCACAGAATAAAATATAATACAGCAAATCATCAATCAAATGGATTAAAAATACAAAACACTAGCTATCAAGTTACAGAAAATCAACCAAATTAAAAGGTATGGAAACAAAAAAAGAAAAACTTAAACTAAATTCAACTATCTAACTGGCGTACAAAACAAATGTAAAAATCAATTAATCCTCAAGCATATGGAAAAAATAAAAAAATTAATATCGAATCAACAAGTCAATGAAAAATATAATACAAAGGTATGGAATCGAAATAAGTATAACAAACGAAATCAAGCACAAACGCCTTACACGTGGACGAGGCTCTAAGCCTAAATCATGAATTGTTAACCTCTACAAAAATCTAATCATGTCCAAGTTTTTTGTAGAAGCAAACTCAAAAATGTATGTTTCTGAAGAAATAGATAGATTAAATCTATGAACTATTTCTACTTGGACGACATACATAAAGATGGAATAAAAAAGAAAAAATGAATACCTGGAAAAAGCCTGGAAAAGCACAGCATGTGTACAGACGATTCATTACAGGGATCGAGGGAACACTGATAGAAGAGACCAGTGTTGCCATTCGTAAAGAAAAAATAAAAAACCATTTACTGTTGCCATTCATAAGAATTGAAAAACTGTGAAGCGAAATGTAAAGAAAAAGTATTAATATACAAAAAGAGCTACTAAAAAGAGGGGCAAATAAAGGTAATGCTGAAGTGGGAAGTGAATGGGAAAAAAAAAAAAAAAAAAAAAAAAAATGGAGATGACTGGCTAATATAAGATACTATGAATAGAATTATATGATACTATGGAAAGAATTATAAAAATCCAGCTATTTTAAATTTTTTTAACAATACTATTTACTAAATAAGTGGGATATTTATATAAATTACTAGTAATTTTGAGATTATTGATATGCATAGCATGAAATTTTTTATCAGATAATCTATAAATTCTAAAAAGCTGATTGAGTATAATATTTCTAAACAATTGAATCGAGTTACAGGAATTAAAAGGTAAGATTTTATTAATATTAAAATTATAAAAGTCTTTTTTATCATATAAATTTGTAACAATTCTATTAGAAGGATCAATAAAAAGATTTAAATCCAAAAAATTAACATTTTTATTAATAGTAGCTTCATTAGGTATTAATTCCAAATTGTCTGGATAGTAATCTATATCTATGAGATAATTTTCTGTATGTACTAAGCAAATCAGATCATCAACATATCTGTAAAAAGTATAATCTATTGAAGTAAATGACATTTCATAATGATAAAGGTATAAATTAGCTAGCATACTGCTACTACAGCCACCCTGTGGAACTCCTGAGACTTGTAAGTATAATTTATTTCCTTGAAAAATATAATTATTGAAAATAACAAAGTGAAGAAGTTTAGGAAAATTTTTAAATTTAATTTGATTTGAAAGAGGTGTAATATAAGCATTATATAGAGCTAAAATTACATCATATAGATCAGATATCTTAATATTATTAAAAAGATCTTTAAAATCAAAAGTTTGAAATCCTATTATTTTTCTAAGAGATGTTAATTTATTCTTTAATTCTTTACTATTATTTAGAATATGGTAGTTATTGCTAGTCTGGCTTAAACTATTATTTATTAGATTTAAAGAATTTAGTAATAATTTACTCGCAGTAGTAGAGTAAGTATTATGGCCACTAGTAACTGTTCTAAATTTAATAGGATTTTTATGAAATTTTGGAATAAGCACTATATAAGGAAATTTAAGATATTTATATTTAATATTTAAATCATTATACATATTGATAATTTTCAATTTAATACTATTGATGGAATGTAAATCAGGTTTAAAAAGACTATTATTTTTTAAATAATCTAACAGAAATTGAATATAAAATTTTTTACAGATAATAGCATAATTATTAGAGGCTTTATCAACATAGGTGATAACAAAGGATCTTTGTAAATCATTAATGGAATGTTTAATATTATCAATATTATATAAAGATCTAGACAATTTAATATCTCTAATAGCATTTTTAATTGATTCTAATATAGTAAATTTCCACATATTAAATGCCTCTAATGGCAGAGCGTATTTACAAGCTAATTTATATATATATTTATCAAGATCAAGATTAATTGATTTTAAGACTTTAAAAGAATTATTACAAGAAGGTATCCTAAATTTAGTGCCAAATGACATAATGGTTCTTAACACATTGACACTAACAAGGTCTAAATCTCCTGTAACTATGTGCCCCAAGTCAGGATTTAAAAATTTAGCAAATTTATTTAATTTACAAATACATTCACTATCTACAATTGACTGAGAAGAATGATCAATAGAGAGCGATTGTGAAACTTCATTATAATTAAATATAGACCTACCAATAGGCTTATTGTATTTGAATGTCTTTGAAACAAATAAATCACCAATAGGCAATAAATGTTTAAACTTGTTAAACAGATGTCCAAAATTTATAGAATTATATATAGGATGTTTGAAAGAGATAACACAATAAGAATTAGTAGTTGTATTATTATAATGAAACTGATTTAGTTTTAAATTTAAAAACTGTGATCTTGTAATAAGCAAATCAAAGAAAATATGATTAAAATGTTCATTAGCAAGATTTAATTTTAAAAAAATGACATAAACCTTATTTAAATGTTTTTTCTTTACTGCAAAAACCCAGGATCTAATGAATTTCCATTGAAAAGTTCTATTAAATTGATTATGTAGAGTTATAATCTCAGATTTATGATCATTAAGATTGGAATGTCCCTTTCCTCGTTTAAATCTTTTGAGTTTGATTGATTCACTATCATTTAAATGGGGTTTCAAAAAAAGGTGATTAAAAATAGAATATTTATTATCTACAAAATTATTTTTTACAACATTACCATTTAGATACATTTGATTTAATCCATATATATATATATATATATATATATATATATATATATGCATACAAAACCTAATTTTTTAAGGTTTTATAACTTCTTAAAGCAACCACGCTATGTCGCATAAAAAAGGTAATTTTTACTTTCCTTATATACATAATGTATAAGGAAAGTATTGTGACGGGGTCGAAAATTCGAATTCGAGTTTTCGACGGGAGAGCACGTTTCAAGCATCCCTGATCACGAATCAAACATTTTTGAGGTGATGTCTGTGTGTGTGTGTGTGTGTATGTGTGAAAGTATATGTGTGTGTGTCAGTGAGTCTGTGGAGACGATAACTGACGAACGAATGGACCGATTCGAACCAAATTTAGTACAAAAATCACAATCCGTAAACACTGGAAGCCTATTGTTTTTATACGCAATCGAATGTTCAGAGCCCCCCTAAATTTTCGAATGAAATTTTGAAAAAATCGTCAAAAAATCAAAACCACTAATAAAGTTAAACAAATAGACATTTCTTATGTAATTTTTCATTAGAAAACGATTGACATAAATTTTAGAACGCTAACATGAACCGTTCTCGATATATTGTACATTTTTCAAAAAAAATATTAAAAAGTCATATAAAATAAAAATAAAAATATTTCCTATTGAGGAACATGTTCACTTTTCATATGTAATACCATGAGATAAATTGGGTGACATCATTCTTGTGGATCTAGCTCGTTCCATTCATAAAAAGATACTTTGAGTAATACTTTTGTATTTGAACACCAATAGTCATTTATCTGCTGTAAGAATAACTTATTTCTTAGTGCATAACGGTTGGCGATATTTTGGCGACGAATTTGGCGGAATGTCGCCAACTTGGCGACTTTTTGAAATGTTGCCATATTAAAGAAAATCTCGCCAAATGGATAAAAAGACTTTAAATTAAAGAAAATGACGACTAATTGTCGAAAATTCAATATCTTGGAAAGAATATTAGTATCTCTATAAGAAAAACGTATTTTTTTTACTGTAAAAATAGTAAATGCATTGCATTTTATAAGGAAAGACATGTGTTCAAGATTTTTTACTTAATAAAGGGTATACAGAGGAAATTCCACTCAAACTGCTACCGAAATAAAACTGCAATTACAATACTTCGTTAATAACATTATAAAAAGTTGATAAAATTATCAACCGGTTTCAATGACAGAGCGACCGCATCAGCAAAGGGGAGACCGATTCGTTCCTACCTTTTAGTGGTAAGGTTGTTCTGTTCTGTACTTCTTTAGCGTCAAATTGGGTTTTCCTCAAGTATAAATGTTTATTAACTAAGATAATTATAATAAAAATTGTTGACAGAAAATAGTGTTAAGCCTTATTAGTAAATTATAAAAACAAAATATTGATGTTACTTTCAAATACATATTACATTCTATTACGATTTTATGTGATATTACTACGTTAAAATATAAAGAGGAAAGGAGAAATTCAAATATGCAGATATGTTACCTTTGTTTTAGACATCGACAGAAAAAATAATCGTCAAATCTTACTGAAAATCGTAAAAAAAATCTGATGTGGGCAGCACATGACTTTCCTTATATAATGCAATGAATTTACTACTTTTACAATAAAAAAAATAGATTATTTTTATAGTAGTTATTTATATTCTTTCCAAGATATTGAATTTTCGTCAATGAGTCGTCATTGATTTAGCGTCATTTTTATCCATTTGGTGAGTCTTTCGTTAATTTAGCAACATTTAAAAAAGTCGCCAAGTTGGCGAAATGCCGCTAAATTCGTCGTCAAAATCTCGCCAAGCGTTATGGACGAAGAAATAAGTTATTCTGACAGCAGATAAATGACTATTGGCGTTCAAATACAAAAGTATTATTCCAAGTATCTTTTTTCATGAATGGACGAGCTAGATCCACGAGAATGATGTCACCCAATTTATCGCATGGTATTACATATGAAAAGTAAACATGTTTCTCAATAGGAAATATTTTTATTTTATATGATTTTTTGATAATTTTTTTGAAAAATGTGCAATATCACGAGAACGGTTCATGTTAGCGTTCTAAAATTTATGTAAATCGTTTTCTAATGAAAAATTATATAAGAAATGTCTATTTGCGTAACTTTATTAGCGGTTTTGATTTTTTGATGATTTTTTCAAAATTTCACTCGAAAATTTAGGGGGGTTCTGAACATTCGATTGCGTATAAAAACAATAGGCTTCCAGTGTTTACAGATTGATTTTTGTACCAAATTTCGTTCGAATAGGTCCATTCGTTCATCAGTTATCGTCTCCACAGACTCACTGACAGACACACACACACATACTTTCACACACACATACACACACACACACCTTCCAAAACGTTTGATTCGTGATCAGGGATGCTTGAAACGTGCTCTCCCGTCGAAAACTCGAATTCGAATTTTCGACCCCGTCACAATACTTTCCTTATACATTATGTATATAAGGAGAGTAAAAATGTATTTATCATAAATTGCAAAAACTCTGATCGACAGCGTAATTCTTTGTAATATATCGAAATGAACATATTGTGTGATTTCCATAATTTGTAGTTATTTTGAATATTATCTGGTTTCCTTGTATTAGGCTGTAAGCAGAACACATACCTGAAAGGTGAAAAAAGACGACAGGGATAATCGTAAAATTACTTTTAAAGAAAATATAAACATTAAAAAGTAAAATAAAGATCAGGGGTAATCAACAGCGTCGTCAAAGGGGGATTTGGCGGTTATAACCCCTCCCAGTAAACTATCAGAATTCGGTTGATACAGAGTTTGACTAATGCTGTGCTAATGACATCACAAACACAAAAATTATATCGCGGCTTTATTTTCTTAAAATGATTGAAACTGTTAAGTTTCTTGATGACTCAGCCCAAATTAACCCCCTTTTATGCATAATTATGCCAAATATTGACCTATGCTGTCATGTTAAAAAAAATAAAATTTCGAAGTTTTTGCTCGAATTAAAAACTGTTTTACCTAGTTTTAAGATTTTTCGTTAACACAACCGGATATAAAGATTCGTGAACATCCATTAATATTTGTGGTAGTTATTGTGTACGAAAAAAATTTAACCACACACAAACAGACGGAAATCACATTAAAAATAGTCGAAACGTATAGAGCTGAAACATATATATTGGCATCAAAATCTTGAAATAGAATATTTTCCAGAAAACAATGCTTTCTCTATACTATATTCAATGGTAAAAGAAAGTAAAAAGAAACTTTTCTGGCGACACCACTGAGAGTAATATGTATTCGGGCGCAACTGACCAAAGAGGAGCAATCACCGACGATTTGGAACGAGCAACAAGAGAAGGATACCTGCTAAAATAGTCCCCCGCTAATTGTGGGCACCGCAATTTGTCTTGAATTAAATTAAAGATGTACACCAAACCTTCACTTACACAGAAGCAGACTCCGTAACATAAGAATAAAAAATCTGATGTGGCCAACACATGACTTTCCTTATATAATGCAATGAATTTACTACTTTTACAGTTTAAAAAAAGTTATTCTTATAGTATATGCTTATATTCCTTCCAAGATATTGAATCAATTAGTCGTCATTTTCATTGATTTAGCGTCATTTTTATCCACTTGGCGAGATTTTTGTTAATTTAGCAACAATTAAAAATGTCGCCAAGTTGGCGACATTCGGCCAAATTCGTCGTCAAAATCTCGGCAAGCGTTATGGACGGAGAAATAAGTTATTCTTACAGCAGATAAATGATTATTAGTGTTCAAATACAAAAGTATTACTCAAAGTATCTTTCTTCCTGAATGGAACGAGCAAGTTCCACGAGAATGATGTCACCCAATTTATCTCATGGTATTACATATGAAAATTGAACATGTTTCTCAATAGGAAATATTTTTTTTATAATTTTATATGACTTTTTGATAATTTTTTAAAAATGTGCAATATCTCGAAAACGGTTCATGTTAGCGTTCTAAAATTTATGTCAATCGTTTTCTAATGAAAAATTACATAAAAAATGCCTATTTGCGTAATTTTATTAGCTGTTTTCATTTTTTGACAATTTTTTCAAAATTTCACTCGAAAATTTAGGGGGTTCTGAACATTCGATTGCGTATAAAAACAATAGGCTTCCAGTGTTTACGGATTGTGATTTTTGTACCAAATTTCGTTCGAATCGGCCCATTCGTTCGTCAGTTATCGTCTCCACAGACTCACTGACAGCGACACACACACACACACACACACACATCACTTCAAAAATGTTCGATTCGTGATCAGGGATACTTGAAACGTGCTCTCCCGTCGAAAACTCGAATTCGAATTTTCGACCCCGTCACAATACTTTCTTTATACATTATTGTATATAAGGAAAGTAAAAATTAATTTCCCCAAATTGTACCAAAATCTGATCAGCACCAGAATAACCCATCTGCCAAATTTTGTGAAACTATTAGTTTTTTAGCTAAAGTGGATACATACAATATTTATGAGTCATTTCGCAATAAACCACAAAGGTTCATTTATCCTGAATAATAAAAAAATCTAATCAGCATCAGAGTCACCCACAACTCCATAAAATTTTATGAAATTTGGTCCATTAGTTTCTGGGTATGAGTGGATACATACATTGTACAGACAGACCCACACACACAGACGTCGAGCTTAAAATAATGTTTTCGTGTTCTAGAGGTAGGTCTGATAAGAAGTAGATCACTCTAAAACTCGAGTTGCGATTTTCGACACGATTCCAATACTTTCGCTATTACTATGTATTGTAGGGAAAGTAAAATAACTATTTTCTAAATCTATTTCCATAGTAAATATTCCCTTACTTCAATTATACGAGCGCGATGCCAACGGTGAAAAAGAAATATCGTCAAAAAAGTATAAAAAAATAAACCATTCAATTCTCTCCGGCATAATCTTTAACAATGACTATTGTCTCTCTACGTAGCAGGTGACCACAAAGGTTGTCACGCAAGATCTTAAGGAGAGAAACAAAATGTCGGTTGCTATGACGATAGCATGTACACAGGACGCTAACACCCAACCGTCACGGTATTCGGGAGTTCAAACGTCAGTCGTTACATACCAACCAGGGTTTGAAATATGTTAAGAAAAAGTGATAAGTTCACTAATGCGAAGTTAACAAGTGACATACATGGTATTGTTATCACATTGTAGAAGGGACACACTTAACTGACATTCAATATAAAAAGAGATTGAGTATTTAGTGGCAGTATATTGTCAGGTTGTCATAGGAGGTATGCTTTTCGATTCCGTGGAGACCTTGCAGAGTCGAATTCGACGATAAGAACTTGCAATTTCGTTCAAATAGTTCAAAGGTGAAGAGTCGGCCGGCCAGTTCAGAAATTCAGGGTTCAATTCCCCGTTGGCGCAGCAAGGCTCTTTACAATGGGGCCCGAAGAAATCAACCCTGTAGGTTAGTGCAAATATGTCGGAGGTCTGAAGACCCCAGACTGTGCGACTCACATAGTGGGTTTAGAGTAGCTAGGAAAGGATACCTCCTGCACTCAGGAGGCACCCAAGGTCTACCATCCCGCCAAACGAACATTTATTTAGGTCTAAAAAGATAACAATGGATGAAAAATATTGTGGTTAAGCAGACAGTTTTAAATTATATTTGAACTTGACAAGTACGTCCATTTTTCAAAAATGGGAAAAGTGTAACTGCGAATATAGATAAAAAGATCATTGAAAAATAAAATTTAGAGTGAGGTATATTAGCATAAAAAAAATAGATTAAAATTAAAGAAAATAAAATTTTAAAAGTGAAATTTAGAAAATACATATATATATATAAACAAGAAAGATCAATCATGCTTAAATAAAGCATTGATTATGAAACACTTTCCAACTTCAATGCAATTTTATTTAAACATCTCTAAAATGCGATACATTCCTCGGTAATATTTTAAAACTTATCGCAATACTACATTAATTTATTATATTTGAAAACTTAAAACTTCATCGAAAAAAATGAACTTCATTCAAATGACTTCAATTAAATATAAATCGTCTGGCTCCACGGTAATGTTTTTAACAATATCATACTACAATATCATACTCAACACTACAATAATTTATTATATTTGAAACTTCATCAAAAACAACTGAAATTTATGAAAAAAATGAACGAAAAAATTTACGAAAAAAATGAACTTCATTCAAATGACGGCATTGAAATATAAATTGCCTAGTTTAAACATCTCTAAAATGCGATACATTCCTCGGTAATATTTTTAAAATTATCATAATACTACGATAATTTATTATATTTGAAAACTTCATCGAAAATAACTGACATTCATTCAAATAACGCCATAGAAAAAATAACACGCCTGGCTGGCTCTCTCTATAAAAGCAGCATTTCATTCATAACATTTTCCCATTCATTTCATTCATCACATTACTAAAATAATTTATTTTATTTAAAAACTTAAGACCATGGAGCTACAAGTAATTAAACTCTATGCTTAACACTTCATCGAAAAAAAGCGTCCTTCTCTCTGAAAAATCAATGAATATTTCATTCGTATCAGCTTTTCTATTTTCAGCATTCATTCATATCAGCAACTTCATGAGCTAAATAATTTTGCGTTAAAGAAATACAGCAATTCTTATACAACTCATCCTACATATTTTGCTGTTTACATTTTACATAAGTGAAAAAAAGACTTCGTTGTACAAATATTCAAATTTGGATGATCATTTAAACTCAAATATATTGTAATTGCGTTGTTTCAGTATGTAGATGCGTAGAATTTAAGCAAAAATAAAGCGGTTTTAGGACGGATACAACACTCAATATGAATTAAAAAGAACTTTAAAAATCACGATTTTGAGACAAGATGGATGCCATATTTCATTTTGAAGTGGGTCAAGTGATCTTTTCATGGTCATGTGATCGCTTCATATAAGAGGTGTAATTATTATTTTTATTTTTATTTAAAAAACTACTGAATATATTTTGCTGAAATTTTTTTTTATATATTTTATGTAATAATTTGAATATTACCTAAAATTTTCGAAGCAATTTGTGAATTTCAAGTCCGCTTAAAAAATGTTTAAAAAATTAGGTCCCATACGGTTCAATGTATTTCATTTATTCAACCCGGGTTCAATCCAAAACTAATTGGGTGATATTATTCATTTATAATCCCATAGGTCCTACAGACCGTATGAACAACATACTAAAATTTCATTTTGATTAAGTCATTTTTACGGCAGTTATCGTGCTGACAGACAGACAGACAGATTGAACAGAGTCATAAACACTTTTCAACTTTGTTGTAAAGTGTTAAAAAGAAAATAGATGGAAAAGGAAAGAAATTTAGGCACATGGAAAAAAAAATGTCGGAGGTCTGAAAGTGACCCTAGTACTACTAGTACGGATTCAGTGGACTCTGGAAGATGGAGCACCAATTTAGAATTGAGACGATAACGACTACGCATAATACTAGCCTGGGTAAAAATAGTAGTAACAGGAGGCTAACCTGAGGTAAAGATAGCAGAAGGTGACCAGTCAGATTGTCAGTTGCTCGCCAATCTGACTGAGGAAGGAGAATGCAGAGTCCACGTTGACGATAAGAGCTTGTAATTTCGTCCCAGTCGCTCAACGGTACAGCGTCGGCTGGCCAGTCAAGAAATCCAGGGTTCGATATCCGGTTAAGACAGCAAGGCTCTTTACAACTTTTACATAAATTTATTTTTAAATTTATCTTTCGGAAATAGGATTCAAACCAGTCATCTAAATTGCGTTTTGCTGTAGCGTCACCAGAGAAATAAAATCTGATGTGGGCAGCACATGACTTTGGCTACAGATGTAAATTCATTCTCTCTTTATTTTGTTAATAATTCATTAAATTGAGTTTAATTACACAAAATAACACGCACTAAATAAATAACACGCATGAAACGACACCGAATTTGCACTTTTAATTCAATTTTCTTTCTCATTTGGTAGCTGGGTTTATTTTCAAAAGTGGCGTAACGGAAAAACTAAACTATCTCGAGAACGGTTAGTCCTAGTGTATTAGGGTTGGTCTTATTCTTTTGGTAGTTAAAAATTACGTATGGAACAAGCATTAATTGACACATTTGATTATATGCAGTTTTTAACACTTTACAACAAAGTTGAAAAGTGTTTATGACTTTGTTCATTCTGTCTGTCTGTCTGTTTGTAAGTTAGCACGATAACTGCCGTAAAAATGACTTAATCGAAATGAAATTTTAGTATGTTGTTCAGACGGTCTGCAGGACCTATGGGAATATAAATCAATAATATCACCCAATTAGTTTTTTATTGAACCCGGGTTAAGAAAATGAAATACATTGAATCCTATGGGACCTAATTTTTCAAACATTTTTTAAGCGGATTTAAAATTCATAAATTGCTTCGAAAATTTTAAGTAATATTCAAATTGTTCCATAAAATATATAAAAAAAAATTCAGCGAAATATATTCAGTAGTCTTTTAAATAAAAATTAAAATAATAATAACACCTCGTATATGAAGCGATCACGTGACCATGATATGAAAAGATCACGTGACCCACTTCAAATTGATATATAGCATCCATCTTGTCTCAAAATCGTGATTTTTAAAGTTCTTTTAAATTCATATTGAGTGTTGTATCCGTCCTAAAACCACTTTATTTTTGCATAAATTCTGTGCATCTGCATACTGAAACAACGCGATTACAATATATGTGAGTTTAAATGCTCATCCAAATTTGATTATTTCTACAACGAAGCCTATTTTTCACCTATGTAAAATGTAAACAGCAAAATATGTAGAATGAGATGTATTAAAATTGCTGTATTTCTTTAGCACAAAATCATTTAGTTCATGGGGTCTTCATAGCTGATATGAATGAAATATTCCTTGATTTTACAAAGAGAAGGACGATTTTTTTCGATGAAGGTTTAAGCATAGAGTTTAATTACTTGCAGTTCCATGGTCTTAAATTTTAAATAAAATAAATTATTATAGTATTGTGATGAATGACATGAATGGGAAATTATTTATGAATGAAATGCTGCTTTTATAGAGAGAGCCAAGCGTGTTATTTTTTCTATGACGTCATTTGAATGAATTTCAGGTGTTTTCGATGAACTTTTCAAATATAATAAATTATCGTAGTATTATGATAATTCTAAAATTATTACCGAGGAATGTATAACATTTTAGAGATGTTTAAACCAGGCAATTTATATTTCAATGCCGTCATTTGAATGAAGTTCATTTTTTTCGATGAAGGTTTAAGTTTTCAAATATAATAAATTAATGTAGTATTGTGATAAGTTTTAAAATATTACCGAGGAATGTATTGCATTTTAGACTTGTTTAAATAAAATTGCATTGAAGTTGGAAAGTGTTGCAATTAATGCTTTAAGCATGATTGATCTTCCTTGTTTAATAATTCATTAAATTGAGTTTAATTGCACAAAATAACACGCATCATTATTTGAAATGACACCGAATTTGCACTTTTAATTCAATTTTCTTTCTTATTTGGTAGCTGGGTTTACTTTCAAAAGTGGAGTAGCGAAAAAACTAATCTATCTCGAGAAAGGTTAGTCCTAGTGTGTGTATTAGTGTTGGTCTTATTCTTTTGGCCGCTAAAAATTACGTATGGAACAAGCATTTAATTGACACATTTGAGCATATGCAGTTTTTTATCTTAGATGTTAACGGTTTTGCGGGAAGGCAGGTTCTCTTTTCCCAGTCATACCAAAATCTAATCAGCACCACAGTAACCATTAATTTACTTATCTACTAAATTTTATGAAATTTGGTCAATTATTCTTTTTAACACTTTACAACAAAGTTGAAAAGTGTTTATGACTTTGTTCATTCTGTCTGTCTGTCTGTCTGTCTGTCTGTCTGTCTGTCTGTCCGTTAGCACGATAACTGCCGTAAAAATGAGTTTATCAAAATGAAATTTTAGTATGTTGTTCAGACGGTCTGTAGGACCTATGGGAATATAAATAAATAATATCACCCAATTAGTTTTTTATTGAACCCGGGTTGAAAAAATGAAATACATTGAACCCTATGGGACCTAATTTTTCAAACATTTTTTAAGTAAATTTAAAATTCACGAATTTCTTCGAAATTTTTAGGAAATATTCACATTATCCCATAGAATATATAAAAAAAAATTCAGTAAAATATGTTAAGTAGTTTTTTAATTAAAAAAATTATTTAATATAGGGAAAAAAACAAATTCAATTAAATTCTGACTTTGGGATATCTTCCAGAAAGAAAAGAGAGAGATATTATATAATAAATATCTCTCCATTTGTTTAAACGTTTTGCATATGGGAGTGGCTTCATATTTTAAAATAAATTTGGTAGATAACAATTTTTCATTTTTTTTAAATTTTATATAACTCTTCATGATAAATTTAATTGATGGCATTTTAAATGCACTTTCCTACGTCCTAGAGAGTTAAAATTTGGTACACAGCTTAAATTTGTTGAACATTTTATTCGACAAAAATTTGATGGATCTTTAAATATAGATCATACATTTTTTTCGAAATGGCCTGAAAATAATCCCCGTTCACTTCTATAAATCATTGGTGTAATATTGTTAAAAATTCTGATGTGGACAGCACATGTCTTTCTCTGCAGATTCATATTCGTTCTCTTTATTTATTCAATGATAATTTGAGTTTATCTGCACAACATAAGTATTTTAAATGACATTGAATTTACACGTTAAACTTAAATTTGGTTCTCATTTGATAGCTGGACTTATTGTCAAAATTGGCGTAGCGAAAACGCGAAAAAACTAGAATATCTCAAGAACGGCTAGTCTTAGAGTAAAGGGGTTAGTCTTATTCTTTTTGTTGTCAAAAATCACATATAAAATAGGAATTTAATTGATATAATTGAGCACACGTAGTCTTTTATTTTTATATATAACGATTTTTGCTGGCCATTTCGCAAAAATAGCCCGTTCCTTTTTCCCGAATCGTAGTAGAATAACCTACAAATGATTTATATACAAAATTTTGTTAAATTTGGTATATAAATCACTTGTAGGTTATTGAAATATTATACTCCAAATTTTGTTAAATTTGGTTCATTAGTTTTTAGCTAGAGTGGATAAAGGCAATTTCTGCGGCTATTTCGCAAAGAAGGCAGATTCTTTTATTACGAATCGTACTATAATCTAATGAACATCAGGATTTCCCACAAAAAACATACCTACCAAATTGTATGAAATTCGGTCCATTAGTTTTTCAATTAGAGTGGATGTAATATCCACACAGACACACAGAAACATACACAGATACACCCGTACACACACAGACGTCTTCCTAAAAGTAGTTTTTTCGTGTTCTAGAAGTCCCAAAACGTGTAGATCTTTTGAAAATTCGAGTTCCGATCTTCGGCACGATTCCAATACTTTGAGTACATACACATACACATATATATTATCTGTGTATTATCTGTGTATCTAAATTCCGTGCCTATGCAATTACAATAGTCGTGATTTTAAATGATCCCTAAACTTTTATTATTTCTTCAAGGAAGCCTAATTTTAACATATGCAGAATGCAAATATCTCAAGCGATTGTAAGATGAATTACATAAGAATTGCTGAATTTTTTTCACACAAAATTATTTAGCTCTGGAGTCTGGAATACAAGTTATATGAATGAAATATTCATTGATTTTGCATAAAGAATCAGATGATTTATATTTCGATACAGTTTTAAATATTTAAGTATAATAAATTACTGTAGTACTGTGATAATGTAAAAGATATTACCACTGAATGAATCACATTTTAGAAATTTTTAAATGAAATTACATTTCAGTTGGAAAGTGTTTCATAATCAATGCTTATGCATGATTGATCTTTCTTGTTTTAGCTAGAGTGGATACATATGAATTTTGCGGGGCCATTTTGCGAAAAAGGCAGGTTTTTTTTTATCCCGAATCGTACCAAAATCTAATAAGCATCAGAGTAACCCACAAGCGACTTACCTATAACATTTTATGAAATTTGGTTTATTAGTTTTTGAGTTAGTGTGGGTACATACATTGCACAGGTAAACACCCATCCATAAATCTCAAGCTAAAATAATTTTTTCTTGGGGTCTCAAAATGTGTATATCCGTCGAAAACTGGAGTTGCAATTTTCGACACGATACCAATACTTTCCCTATATATTATAACGTATTGTAGGAAAGTAAAATTTGGGTTGAGATTTGGGTTGAGCCCCCCCTTAATGGCTGGCCAACGGCCCTACCGTGCAGAAAACACCAGTTCTCGTTAGATCACCGAAGTCAAGCAGTATCAGGCGCGGTTAGTACTTGGGTGGGTGACCACCTGGGAACACTGCGTGCTGTTGGCACATTTCGGGCGCGGTAGCCCGGTGGTTTGCGCGCTGGATTTGTACGCTGCCACAACTGCCGCCGTGTTCATGCGGAGTATGATCACGTTAACATGTGGGTCCGTAAGTCCTTCTGAGAGGTTGGTGGTAAGGGAAGGAGGGTACGGTCCCTGTGGATGCCTCCCCACTGGGTTCCGGTCTAAATTGGATGGCACTTCCCGGCCGTCCAACAGTTACCTTACACCTTTCTGGTAGGTCGGACGGTCTGGGTCTCAACAACAACAACCCCCCTTAACGGCTGTAGTAGCGCTCTGGTAAGTGAACGACGAATTAATTGTCACTATGTAACAATTTTCGTTACCGTACCCATTGGCGTATTTAACGGTCGGCCAGACGAGCAACCAGGCCCCGAACCTAATAGACCTCCAAAAGAAAGTAATATATGATGCCAGATGCAATATTTTGTATTCAAACAGATAATACGTGACACAATCAGTCACATTAATATTATTTACGACATTTTCTCAAATTTTAGGTCTAAATACTCCCACACTAGTATAGAGTCTCGGCTCCATTATTACTCAAGTAAATTGCAAACTTGACGCTAGAGGGAGTGAGCTACGTGTGGTCGCAAGGTATTTAGAAAGAACTATTCAGAAGCTATCGTATCAGGCCCCATGGTCAAGGAACCTCAAATGCCTTATTACAAAGGCCTCCACATTAAAATATGCTTTCAGCAATACGAGTAATGTTAGGGTCCTTAATTTATCCTTCGCTCTAGGACCCAAAATGACTTGCGTTTGGGCCTACTGTAGTGTGTGTGTTGTTCTTTTTCTTAAATCTCCGGATGACCTTACCTGTTAGAAACATGGACAATGAGGGTGGCCCCTACTATAGGCACAAAACAGTTATTTTATATCTATGGGAGTAGACGGGGGGAGGGTATAATCCCCCTTCTCAGATACAAATTTATATTAATTCTCCATGAAGTAAACATAATTAATAATAATTTCTTATTTTTCGTAACAAATCAGCTCACGGGTGATTTACTATAATGGGTTGTCAAATTTCATGAAAATCAATCGGAATGTTTTCCACAGCCACAGAGGATGTATGCATTGCACAAATACACATTACATTCGTTTCGCTACGTTAGTTGATTAGTATTCTAGGGCATCCAAAACATGATACATTGAATTTTGAATTTGAATGTTTGACTATGCTTCAAGACTTTCACTACAGATAAACCATGTATTCGTGGGGAAAGTAAAAAAAAAAAAAAAAAAAGTCCCTTCTTCGAGGGGAAATAACACAACAGAAATAATAAAAAATCAGAAAAGAGGGAAATAATTGCTGTTCCATGGACAAATTATCATGTATCAAGATGACAAAACTTCCGACAAACAATCAAACACGGGGGAATTTGCGACCTCTCCCGAACTCATTTACTTGCAGAAGAAAAAAAAACATTCAATACCTTGCTGGTCGCAAGTCATCATTTATGGACTCGCAACATCTTTGCGCATTTATTTTATCCCCCGCCCCCCTTTTCCGTTTCGATGAGATTAATGCAAGTTGAGTTTTCGCCGCCCAATTCTGTAATTACAGGGCACACTGAGAACGGAGAACCGCAGTTGCTATAGCAACCGGAAGCCGAAGAGACAATTGAGTACTCCGATTAAGGATGCTGCGGTACTGGTGCCGATGGGAATAAATAGATGTCACAGGTGACCAAACATGGATGCCAACAATAGTTTGATGTTTCAGAATTGTCCTGTTCATCCAAATTTTCTGGACTAAAATTGTTGCTTTTTAAAACCTTTTATTGAATTCGTCATGACCGATGGTTGTTCGTCTTGATGTCTGTTTCAATTTCTCTGAAGGCATTTTTAACATATTTATATCTTAAAGATCAGAAATTTGGTGCACAGCTTACTCCAGTGGTATATTTTAATTTGGCGAATACTAGAAATTTGGCGAATACTAGAAAAATTGAACAGGCATTTTGTGAAAGAGCCCGCAAAAATCATCGTTTTACATAATCCCATTATTATAAGATAGTTAAAAGGAGTTCAATATTATCACTTATATGTATAATATACTATAATATATATATATGTGTGTGTGTGTGTTCACACAGAGATATGAAAAGACAAAAATGCTGACTTAAACCACTTTTCGATGCATCGACATGGGTTCTCAGAGGGGAAAAATCGTGTCGGCAGATCGCGTTTCAGGGGCCATACACAAATTAAGAAAACAATGTTTACATAAATAAATAATAATTTTGCTATTTATTGTTACAAAACTACACTGTGTAGTTTGCTGTAGCGGCTGTGTCTACACTGTGTGTAGAAACAATAACTTTACACAAAGATTACAAAGCTTGTTCAAAATGTTTTCCATCCATGCCAAAGATCCATTAAAGATATGAGGCAGATATTATTTGCTTATGATGCATTTCTGCGCTGTGTCATTTGCACACTTGCTGTAAACATTTACATTTTAATTTGTGATTAATCCCTTACCAACTTTGTTTAAACATATCTCTGGGACATTTTATGATAAAATGCTGAAATTCTGTACATCACCTTATTAGTGTATGGGGTACATTTTACTCATTGGTAATGTTTTTGTACGGAGGCCGTATAAAAATTTAAATTTTGAATTTTGTATTTCTTTAAATTTAATCCCGTGAAAACTTTTATCGATTTTATATACACAGATAATATATGTGTGTGTGTGTGTGTGAGTGTGTATGTATTCAAAGTATTGGAATCGTGCCGAAGATCGGAACTCGAATTTTCGAAGGATCTACACGTTTTGGGACTTCCAGAACACGAAAAACTATTTTTAGGAAGACGTCTGTGTGTGTGTAAGGGTGTATCTGTGTGTGTTTCTGTGTGTCTGTGAGGATATTGCATCCACTCTAACTGAAAAACTAATGGACCGAATTTAATAAAATTTGGTAGGTAAGTTTTTTGTGGGAAACCCTGATGTTCATTTGATTATAGTATGATTCGTAATAAAAGAATCTGCCTTCTTTGCGAAATGGCCGGCAGAAATTGCCTTTATCCACTCTAGCTAAAAACTAATGGACCAAATTTAACACAATTTGGTGTATAATATTTCAATAACCTACAAGTGATTTATATACCAAATTTAACAAAATGTGTTATATAAATCACTTGTAGGTTATTCTAGTACGATTCGGCAAAAAGGAACGGGCTATTTTTGCGAAATGGCCCGCAAAAATCGTTAAATATCAAAATAAAAGACTACATGTGTTCAATTACATCAATTAAATTCCTATTTTATACGTGATTTTTGACAACAAAAAGAATAAGACTGACCCCATTACTCTAGGGCTAGCCGTTCTTGAGATTTTTTTTTGTTGAGTTTTCGCTACGCCACTTTTGAAAATAAGTCCATCTATCAAATGAGAACCAAATTTAAGTTTAACGTGCAAATTCAATGTCATTTAAAACACTTATGGATGTTATTTTGTGCAGATAAACTCAAATTATAATTGAAGAAATAAAGAGAACGTGAATATGAGTCTGCAGGGAAAGACATGCATCAGAATTTTTAACAATATTACAACAATGATTTATAGAAGTGAACGGGGATTATTTGAAGGCCATTTCGAAAAAATGTAGGATCTATATTTAAAGATCCACCAAATTGTTGTAGAATAAAATGTTCTACAAATTTAATCTGTGTACCAAATTTTAATTCTCTAGGACGTAGGAAAGTGCATTAAAAACGCCATCAAATAAGTATATCATGAAAAGTTATATAAAATTAAAAAAAAATTTGAAAAATTGTTATCTACCAAATTTATTTTAAAATGTGAAGCCTCTCTCATATACAAAATAATTAAACTCTTAGAAAGATATTTATTATATAATATATCTATTTTTTCTTTCTGGAGGATATCGCAAAAGTCAGAATTTAATTGAATTCGTTTTTCTCCCTATATTAAATAATTTTTAATTAAAAAACTATTTAACATATTTTACTGACATTTTTTTTATATATTTTATGAGATAATGTGAATATTTCCTAAAAATTTCGAAGCAATTTTTGAATTTTAAATGTGCTTAAAAAATGTTTGAAAAATTAGGTCCCATAGGGTTCAATGTATTTCATTTTTTCAACCCGGATTCAATAAAAACTAATCGGGTGATATGATTCATTTATATTCCCATAGGTCCCACAGACCGTCTGAAAAGCATACTAAAATTTCATTTTGATAAAGTCATTTTTACGGCAGTTATCGTGCTAACGGACAGACAGACAGACAGACAGACAGACAGACGGACAGACAGACAGAATGAACAAAGTCATAAACACTTTTCAACTTTGTTGTAAAGTGTAAAAAACGGTTGGCTTTATTAAATTGTAGAATTTCGGCATTAAAACATTAAAACAAGCTTAGACACTCAGATAAAATAAATAAATACATTTCGGCATTAGCTTAACAACAAATATAGACTACTCGGCAAAAAAATAAATATATAAATAATAATAATAAAAAATAGCATTAAAAAATTAGTATACGATAACTCCCTTATGAAACTGTAAAATTTAGCCTACAACAACCATAGACTACTCGGTCAAAAAAAAAAAAAAAATATTGCGATTGCCATTTTTTCAACAGATTATCTATATGATTTATAAAGACAAAACAGCACACTGTGAAAGAAGAAGAAAAAAATGATGAGAATATAGATTAATTAGGAGGCGCATCTTTATGTCACACCCTATCCTTATCCTTTCGTTTTCTGAAATTAGAGAAGACGCGATAATTCACGCACACGCGGCAAGGACAAGCAGCGGTTCTTTCCAGAAAGGGAAGAAATAATTACCAATAATTCAGCAAATTATCACGCATCAATATGCTAAAAAAACAATCAAACACCGGGAAAATTTTATCATTTCTCCCGAACACATTTATTCGTGGGAGACATTATTTCCAAAAAAAGATCAAATTCACCTTTTACGCATTCGCAAACTCTTCGTTCATTTATTTTGCTGTCGGGATCCTAAATTAGATTACCGCGTGTTGAACATAGTTGAGCCTCCATTGCACGAATGTGTAATTAGGGGACAGTGTGAGAGCCGCAGTTGCCATAGAAACCAGAGAATAAAGAGTCATCAATTGAGTAAGTAAGTACTTCAATGATGTGGCAATGACGAACAAAAATGGGTAACGGGTGACCAAACATGGATGTAAGCGACAGTCTGACGATAGAATTCCTGGAGTACAAAATTAAAGGCTGTGAATTTATTTCAATATTTAAACATTTTTAGGAAAATATTTTAAAGGCATTAGATCGACTCTTTAGATCCGGGAAAAATAATTTATGATTTTTTTAAATTCTAAATTAGAGGACATATGATTTTAGCTACAGATTCCTGAAAAATGCAACTTCTTGCACTGAAGGTGAAATTCGTTTATGAAAAAAAAATATTTTTTTAAAAGATAAATAAAATTTAGAGAACAATTTCTAAATATTATGCCAATCTATGTCATTTAGCTGAATGAGACCGACTGGCCAAGTGATACATCTACAGCCAAATTTGCTGAAGGTGCAAACTTTAAACTTTGTATACACGTAGAACTTGACCTCAGAGGGGGAAAAAAAATCTAAAATCATAGAATTTTATTCAAATTAATTTGAGTATGGCTCAACTCGATTTTCTCATACCAGAATCCATTTTTAGCAACTCCCCCCCCCCCCCCCCTAAATTTTGCAAGAAAAATTTTGAAAAAATTTGGGTTCAAATACGCACAACTATAACGTGTTATCCTTCACTTTAAAGGATTGAAAAAATCTTTCGATTGATACAATACTTAACAATGTACCTCCGTAGGGGTAACTTGTTCCCCAGGGGGGGGGGGGGGGGGGGGGGGGGGCTAATGACGTCACGAACAAAAAAAGTTGTATAGCGGCTATTTTTCACAATGATTGAAATTATTAAGTGACATGATTATTGAGCCAAAAATAAACCCTTTTATGCACGATTATATATATCAAATTTTGTCCTATGCTGCCATGTTAAAATATAAAATTTCGAAGTTTTCGCTCGAATTAAAAAAAAAAAATTATCTAGTTCTAAATTTTTTGATAAAAAAAAAAACGGATATAAAGTTTCGTGAAAATCCTTAATATTTGCGGCCGCTGTCGGTGTACACAAGAAATCGACGGACGGACATCACTCCAAAAATTGTCAAAACGTGTTCAGAAGGTCTTAAAACATATTGGCATTAAAATCTCGAATTTAAAAATTTTCGTGAAAACAATACTTTCTTTATATTATACATAATATGAGAAAGTAAAAATTACGTACATACTGAATAGCTAGCAAACGAGAAAGAAAATAGCGATTTTTTGCAAAGGCGTGAAAATAATTACCAGCCTTCTACAAATTATAACACTTCTAAATGCCAAAACCTCCTCGGGAGAAAAACAAGAAAGATCAATCGTGAATAAAGCGTAGATGATGAAACACTTTCTAAGTGAAATGCAATTTTATTTAAACATCTCTAAAATGCGATACATTCAGCGCTGATATAGTTTAAATTATCTCGGTACTATAATAATTTATTATATTTGAAAACTTAAAATTTCATCCAAAATAAATGAACTTTATCAAATGAGGCCATCGAAATATAAATCGTCTGGCTCTCTATGTAAAAGCAATGAATATTTCATTCATATCACTTTTACTCCAGAACTAAACAATTTTGCGTGAAAAAAATTCAGCAATTCTTATACTACTCTTCTTACAACCACCACTTGCTTACATTCTGCATCCATTAAAATTAGGCTTCGCTGCAGAAATAATCAAATTTTGATGATCACTTAAATTAAAAAATATTGTAATTGCGTTGACGCAGAATATAGATGAACAGAAATTACGCAAAAATAAAGCGGTTTTAGTACGGATGCAACGCTAAAAATAAATTAAAAAGAACTTTAAAAATCACGATTCTGACATAGGAGAAAAGACGGATGCCATATCTTATTTTGAAGTGGGTCACGTGATCTCTTCATATAATATGGGTTTAATTAGTATTTTAATTTTTATTTAAAAAACTACCGAACATATATTGCTGAAATTTTATTTATATATTTTATGGGATAATAACTTGAATATTTCATAACATTTTCGAAGCAATTTGTGAATTTTAACTTCGCTTAAAAAATGTTTGAAAAATTAGGTCCCATAGGGTTCAATGTATTTCACTTTTCAACCCGTGTTCAATGTATTTCACCTTTTCAACCCGGGTTCAATGTATTTCACTTTTTCAACCTGGGTTCAATGTATTTCACTTTTTCAATCCAAATCAATCTAAAAGTAATTCAATCTAAAAGTAATTTAGTAGGTTCAATCAAAAAGTAATTGGGTGATATTATTCATTCACATTCCCATGTGTGCCACACACAGATCGTCTCAACAACATACTAAAATTTCATTTCGATAAATCCATTTTTATGGCAATTATCGTGCGAACGGACAGACAGACAGAATAAAAAATCTGATGTGGGCAGCACATGACTTTCCCTGCAGACTTATATTAACGTTCTCTTTATTTTAATTAAATTTATTTCACTTTTAATTCAATTTTCGTTCTCATTCGGTAACCGGGCTTATTTTCAAAGGTGGCGTAGGGAAAGTACGAAAAACTAAAATATCTCGAGAACGGCTAGTCCTAGTGTAATGTGGTTGGTTTTATTTTTTTCGTCGCTAAAAATTACATATTAAATCAGCATTTAATGGATATATTTGAGTATACCCAGTTCTTTAGTTTAGATTTGGACGATTTTTGCGGGCCATTTTGCAAAAAAAGGCAGGTCATTTTTTTCCGAATCGTACCAAAATCTAATCAGCACCAGGGTAACCCAGAAGTGACTCATCTACCAAATTTTGTGAAATTCGGTCCATTAGTTTTTCAGTTAGAGTGGATACAAGCTTTTGCGGGTCATTTCGCAAAAAAAAGGCGTGTTCTTTTATCCCGAATCGTACCCAAAACTAATCAGCACCAGACTCGCTCACAAGTAACTTACCTACCAAATTTTGTGAAATTTGGTCCATTAGTATTTTAGTTAGAGTGGATACAAAATCTGCACAGACAGACACACAGACAGACAGACACACACACAGACGTCACGCTAAAAATAGTTTTTTCGTATTCTAGAGGTCTCGAAACGTGTAGATCCGTCGAAAACTCGAGTTGCGATTTTCGGCATGATTCCAATACTTTCCCTATACATTACCATGTATTGCAGGGAAAGTAAAAAAGTCATAAAAACTTTTCAACTATGTTGGAAAGTGTTAAAAAAAACAACAGGGGGAAACTTGCGACCTCTCCCATACTCATTTACCTGCAACAAACATTCATTTCCATGCGGGTCGCAAGTTATCATTTGCGCATTGCTACATATTAGCTAATTTATTTTGCTGGTCGGATCCTAAATTTAGAGCTCCGCCGCCCTAAACTGCATTTATGGGGAGAATCACAGTTGTCCTGGAAACTTGAAGTAAGGTCAATTGATACTCCGATTAAGGATGCTGTGGCTGTCATAATGACGACAAAGACGTTTAGAACAAAGATGGATGAAACAAATAACCTAAACATGGATACTAATATGTAAAGATAATGATTTAATTTTGATGGTAAAAACTTGTTCAAAGCATCCCTGAACCCGAATCAAACGTCTTTGAGGTAATGTCTGTATGTGTGTGTGTGTTCGTGGGTCTGTGGACGCGATATCTCACAAACGAATGAGGCGTTTCGAAAAAAAATTTATTCGATTATTTCAATCAATGAATAATATACTGGTACGCTATTACTTTCAAACACACATCATGTTCAAAAGAATCTCCAATTTTCATATTAATTTTTAAAAATAAAAATCATAAAACAATTATAATCTTCGATCCTTATAAATAAATAATCTTATCACGCGTATTTCTTTTTTTTTATTATAAAACGAAGGATATAAACTGTAGAATGCTAGCACTGACCGTTCTGGAGATATTGCACAATTTTCGAATGAATTTTCGAAACAAAATTATTAAAAATATCAGGACTTTCAATACTGTTAAATAAAAAACCATTCCATACGTAATTTTTTTATTACAAAATGAAAGACATACACTTTAAAACGCTAGCATAAACCTTTTTCGAGATAATGTAAGTTTTTCAAAAGAAATTATTAAAAAATTACATAAAGTCCAAAAAGGAGTAAGTATCATTTAATGTGTTCATTTTCTACACGAAATATTTTTCAACAAATCTATTAACATCATTTTCGTGGATCTAGTACGTTTTGTTCACGAAAGAAAATATTTTCGTAATAGTTTTGCATTTTGGCACTCAAGAACTTACCAGAATTTATTTCTACGAAATATTAATTCCACTTCAGTTTGATGAGGAGTTTGAATAAACCGTTTTGTTTCTGAACTCACAAGTTGAAAAAAGTGCCCAATGTCAATTTACGTGATGGCAATTAAATGCCAAAAACATCATTGTGCCGTGGAACTTGAGTAATCATAAAATCTCTCAAAATTGTATTTCAAAATAAAATAGATAAAAAATTAATTCGAATTAAAAATAAGATCACTCTCAGGTGTCTTGGGACCTGGCATGAACTATCACCGACATACCAAATTTCTTAGCCATAAGTCGGTTAGATTTTTTCGCTACACAGCCAACAGACAACAGACATCTTCTTTGGTTAAATAAGCTATTTCGTAAAAGTTCTAAAACAAATTATTGTAGTAAGTTGCCAATGCCAATAGGTCTGTTTTGCTGATAAATTGAAATCATTTAGCTACTATTATACGCTATTTTAATATCCTTTACATCCAGAACGTAATTCAAACTAACATTTTCTACCATTGACTATAGTACCATATTATAGTTTCGGAAAATTTTCTGTGTTTTCATAATAAATATTGCTAGGCAAATTATACATTTTGTATTATTCAAATAAAAGAAATTATTAAAAAATTTATCACGGTATGTTTTTTACTTAATGTATGCACACATAAAATTTCTTAGGGGTAGGCACATTCGTTCTTAAGTTATTGTATCCACACCTCAAGGACACACGTGCAAACAAGCACACAGACGGACATATTCCCCAAAATATTCGAAATGTATTCAGGAGGTCATCTTCTTCTTCGACCCAGACCGTTCGACTTACCCGAAGGTGTAAGGAATCTGTTTAGACGGCCGGGAAGTTCCACCCAATTTAGACCGGAGCCCAGTTGGGGCGGCACTTATGATTTAGTGGGTGGCATCCACGGGGGTACCCTCCTTCTCTTACCACCAACCTCTCGGAAGGACTTAAGAACCCATATATTTAACGTACCCGTACTCCGCGTGAACATGGGGACAGTTTAGACATTGCTGGAAATCGAACTCGGGTCGTCCGAGAGCAATCCCCGGGCGTTAACCACTGGGCTGTCCTGCACCCAATTTCAGGAGGTTTTAAAATATGATTATTTGTCGAAAACTCGAATTCAGCCAGAATGAAGTTTCGTGTTTTGAGTTCAGGCTGCACACGTTTTCAACGGCCAAATTGATGCTGAAAGAACTCGCCTAAAGGGGGGCGTCCCAAAAGTGCGATCTGCGCTCAACCTTTATGAAATTCCAAGCAGACTCGGCGGTTGATTTGAATATGTGTGCCTCCGCAGGGTTTCCTAAAGCTGTAGCAAAGTAATTTTTATTGCAATTGCGCGTATCGGGTATACAGAGCCGTAAGGGATTCAGGGATAAGCAGATGCGACGTCCCTATATGTGCAAGCTGGAAGGAGTGCACCACCGGGACATATCAGCAATAAATATATAATAAAATTCGCACCTGCTCCGGTATGTAGGGGGAGGAAGAGGTAATTTTATTGTTTGCCCTGGGTGTACCTCTATATTTACGGCGGTGCGGCTATTCCATGTTGAAAAGCGTATAAAAAAGTGCGAAAACGTTTCACCGAAGCAATGGAAGCTTCCACAGAAAAGAGGCCCACAGAAGCAATAGCAGCGTGCGTCACAGAAAACAGGTCTACAGCAGCAATTACAGATCAACAACAATTTTGAAACTGCCCGGTAGTAGAAAAGTTTTAGGGAAAACAAAAACAAAGAAGGAAAAAGAAAAAAAAGAGAGAATCCATATTTTAAAAATGATTTTTTTTTTCTATTTTCTCTCCACCTCTTTTCCACCATCTTACTGAAATTCTAGGACCGGGGGTGGGGGTAGATATTCTTCGAAAAATAATTACCGACTCCAGGTGTGATGACAAATCATCACACCTCAAAATGACAAAACTCTGGAAAAAAGATAAACACAGGCCCTTTCGACACATTACCGAGCAGCAAGAAGCCAAAAAACTCCGACGAACAATGAAACACCGGGGGAAATTTGCGACCTCTCCCGAACTCATTGACTCGCGAAGGTCATTCATTTCGATGCGGGTCGCAAGTTCCCACTCACGGACTTGCAACCTCTTTGGGCATTTATTCTACTGGCCAGGTTTCAGAATTAGATTAACGCGGGTTGAGCCTCCATCGTCTAAATTTCTACACAGCTCGGAGAACCGTAGTCACCATGGAAACCGGAGAACGAAGAGTCAATTGAGCACTCCGATTAAGTAAGCTGCGGTAACAAAAAGACAGTCGGAACGAGGGATGAGGCCAAATATTGATGATGGCAGTGTCGGAATGTGGATGATATTAGCGGCGGTAAATTAAGAAGGGGGTGGGACAGCCCAGTGATTACCTGGATTGCACTCGGAAGACCCGAGTCCGATTTCCAGCTCTGCCCAAACTGTCCCCTGTTCACACGGCGTGCAAGCGCGTTGAATATGTGGATCTGTAAATCCTTCTGAAAGGTTGGTAGTAGGGGTAGGAGGATACGGTCCCTATGAATGCCGCCTCCACGTTACGTATTCGATTGCTCATTAAAGAAGAAATGGCATCAAGCCAGACAAACGACAGTATTCTTCGAAAAATGGGCGAATAATATCACAACGAATAACTGGGCATGAAGACGCATTGAACAGATTTTTACATATTTAGAAGAAAATGAACGTTTTATTTGACTGTATATACATCCTGTATTGTTTAGACAATTATTCATTAGGATAACTGGTATTAATTGCATTGCGCATCATATGATTTAATTTTAATGCGTGTGATATAATTTTATTTCTGTATATATTTAATATGTTACCACTTGGGAGTATTACTCACTTCAAATTTTTTTTATATGATACATGTTAAGTTCTTGCGTGTATTATGTATACAGGGTGACTCAAAAAGATTGAAACGCGCTTTGATTCTTTACCTGTTGGAGATAAGTGGGCAAAATAAATTGCAAAAATGTTGAAAATAATGAAGGAAATAAGACTACGTTAATGAAATAGTCCTCCCATTCATTTTCAGAAAGTTACACTTTTTAACTTTTTATACGACCCCCTTAGACAAATTCGGTCAATCAGAAAATTTTTATCTTTAATGCAACAAGATCATTAAAAAAACCCGCATATCTGTATCTTTAAAATCAACTGAATTATGATAAAGAAAAAGATCTGACGTATGCCACTTTTCCGTACCATGTGAAAGGCTGTTTCATCAGTGCAAATAGGGATCATAAACAAATTGACAATGGAAATTGTTTAGATAAAAAAAAATACTTAAAAGTACTTAATTATTGAAAAAGTACTTGTTATTGAAAAATACTTAAAAATCCGTGATTGCATCGTGAGCCTACGCGAAATTCGCAAAAATGTCTCCTATGTATTATCATCCAGTTTTATCTTTTTCGTGATGTGTCACAAATTTACATTTCTAATTTGAGATATGGTCCCCATTCACAATGTTCAATTTTCAATTAAATATAACTCGCTCAATTTTAAAGATATAGATATGCGGTTTTTTATGATCTTGTTGTATTAAAAATAAAAATTTTCTGATTGACCCAATTTGTCTAAGGGGGTCGTATAAAAATTTAAAAAGTGTAACTTTTTGAAAATGAATGGGAGGACTATTTCATTAACGTAGTCTTATTTCCTACCTTATTTTAAATATTTTTGCAATTTACATTGTCCACTTATCTCCAACAAGTAACGAATTAAAGCGCGTTTCAATCTCTTTGGAACATCCTGTATAGGTTGCTCTGAGAATAAGTGATGTTTAAGTTTAATCATGTTTATGCAAATATGTATGTATATAACTATATTTACCTTTAGAAACTAATTTGTATAGACATATGCCATTTAAAAATATTTAACGTATATATATATATGTATATATATATATATATATATAAATATTTATATATATCTTATATATATTTCTTATATATATATATATATATATATAAGAAATATGTAATAATAAAAAAAAAATTCAAGTAATATTAACATCACCATAGAAGCAAATTCACGGCCATAATGCCGATAAGAGAAGAGAACAAACAGCACCAGCCCAAATTCGATGATTAGTTAGAGTTAAATTCCTCCTCAGATCTGAGTATTTAACCTCAACTAACCCAAACACATGCCTGTTTCAGATAGAGCAATAGTACGCTACTATAAATACTCTAACCCAGACTACAGGCATCAAAAAATGAAAAAATGAAAATAGGATACATTAAGAAAATTTGTATTACCATGCGGCTTGAACCCTTCTTCTTCCATCACGTGTATACACGATCAACCTCAACAGCTTAATTATCTACAAGCACCGGAATGAACAAGTCGAAATTCTACCAGGGAGGTAGTACGAACGTTCACAGTAATACTCCCAGACCCATCCAGTGAGTCTAAGCTGGAGACCGGATATGCAATTCAGAATATGAACATCCCATATATGCAATCCTGAATATGAACATGAATCAATCCCAGAAACGTAGAATCCGCATTAACGAAACATGTATGGCCCTTGATAACGTACATGGTTTCGGAAATGCTTTTCACTTTATTCAATTTCAAAAAAAAATTTGGGAGCTAGAAAATACCTAGCTCATCGTGCAAAACAATGTTTCTGAATTGTATCTTTTCATCTTTAAAGACATTTCTTGCATTTACACCGTGTATGTTTATGCAGAGAACAAGGGGATTAGTACCTTAAGTACCTGCATTACATATATGATTTATACCTATACTTTCATCTTAATGTGTTAAAAAATTTATTCACCCCTCTTACCATATATATATATATATATATATATATATGTAATTCTTATTCCATTCCTTACTTATATATGGAACAGGGGAAAGTATTTTATACCAATTTAGTACCTGTTTTATTTATAATGTTTTCTTACCATATTTTTTTTAAATATTCAACGGCTTGTCGTATAGTATTTTTGATGTCACATTTACATTTCAATCCATCTTCCTTTCACTTATGCTATACAGAACATTTTCTATCAATCTCAGGTATATATAGTACAAATAAAATAAAAATTCTTCAATTATATATATATATATATATATATATTATATATATATATATATATATATATAAGATTTAAAATGAAAAAAGAAAATATATAGGTGGAATGATTGTGTTTACAGGGTTGCAGAAAGGTCAAGGGGGATTGGGACCCCTATTTCCTGGTTAGAAGCTAGCTTTGACTTCATGAAAACGCTCCCAGAGACTCTGCACGCCCGAAACAACAATCGATCATGCCCGTGGGGAAAAAATGGCCGAATCCCAGACAACATTAAATTGATCAAAATAACAAACCCACGGGCATGATCGATTGTTGTTTCGGGCGTGCAGAGTCTCTGGGAGCGTTTTCATGAAGTCAAAGCTAGCTTCTAACCAGGAAATAGGGGTCGCAATCCCCCTTGACCTTTCTGCAACCCTGTAAACACAATCATTCCACCTATATATTTTCATTTTTCATTTTAAATCTTATATTTCAAGACTCTGATAGTGCGGCAATTTGCGCCTTTCTCTTTCTTGAATTTCATACTTTTTGGGATTGTATTTCTTTAACCCAATTGTAAACCCAATGGGTCGGCCCCTCGCTCACGGTGATTGATTGATTGGATTCCGGTTAAAATTGAATGACACTTCCCGGCCGTCCAAGCAGATACCTTACACTTTCGGATAGGTCGGACGGTCTGGTTTAAAGAAAGAGAAGAATCTCATTTGAGTCAGAAGAGGAGGTTGAAGGCCCAGACCGTCCGACTCATCCGTGGACATGAGCAGCATGTGACCGTAGAGGAGAGAAAGTGTCACACTCCGACACAAATATGTGAATGCAAGCATATTTAAAACTAGCCGCCTTTGGCGACCAGCCTGTTCGCTACCCTTGAAAATTCTGACCGTGGCAAACTCGCTGGTGCCATAACCCCGTGCAGTTAACAAAGTTTGTTTTAGTTTAATGACGTTAAAACTAATAATGAAATTTTGAGATGAAAAATAATGTTCTAGGGGGGTTCTTGAAAATTCATTTGTAAAGTGAATTTATTCTAATGTTTGTGAACTGTGAGATTCTGAGGATTTCTGTACCTGTAACCCTAGGAAAGGGATTCCTTTGATGTGTACTCACAGCCGGGATCACCTGCTCCTATGTTTTGTTTTTTTTATAGAGGGATGCTGCTCTATTTTTAGTTTTACATAAATGAAATTGCATCCGTTTGTCTGCATTTTTAGTATTGCATCGCAAATGACATGAAAGTATTTTTGAGATTGATGATGTTGAATGTGAATTTAGTACTTAAGAAATAACAATGCTGCTTTAACGATGCTGCTCAGCGAAAAAAAATTTTTTTTTTAAGATTGTCCCCACCACCACCCGATGCATAAATACACAGCGACAATCTCCATAACTTTCTTTTTAATTATTTTTTTATTTCTTCAGTGTTTAAGTTTTTTAATTGTGTTTGTTCCCAACCACCACCCGATGTATACAATACATCACCACAATTCAATCCACCATAATCCAATCGTTTAAATGTTATAATGACCATATGCTAAACTCTTAATTCCGTCATTTAAAATATGACGTTTATCGTCATAAATGGTTAATCTCATTTTAATTTGCTTAAGATCTGATGGTAAGCATATTTACAAATAGAGGATCGGGGCAATCAACCTTTCCACGCGAAACATGTGAGTATCCACCCTCTGAGCAAAACTATAAAATTTTTTAAGTCCTTTATGGTACATTCGCATCTACACAATATCCGCAGTCTCTAAATCGATTCAACGGTTTTTGAGATAACGAGTTACGGGTTTTGACAAAATCACGTTTCATAGCTAAACTATATACATTTTTCAATTGTTTTTTTTTTTGTTTTTTTTGCATTCGCGTTTTCGTTTTTTTTCCCGTTCTGCAAATTGCAATTGATGTTTAATTAACATTCCGTGAAATAAGTGACTATTGACAAATTATCGGGCGTCAAAATGTGAGACTCGTACCAAAAGTAATTTCTCTCGTGAATGGAACGAACTAGATCCACGAGAAGGATGTCAACAGATCTGTTGCTTAATATGGAATATGAAAAGTGAACTTATTGGATGATACTTACTATAAATTTTTTTAGTTTTGAGTAATTTTTGTTGTTGTTGTTAAAACCCAGACCGTCCGACCTACCAGAAAGGTGTAAGGTAACTGTTTGGACGGTCGGGAAGTGCCTCCCAATTTGGACCGGAACCCAGTGGGGGAGGCATCCACAGGGACCGTACCCTCCTTCCCCTACCACCAACCTCTCGGAAGGACTTTCGGACCCACGTGTTTAACGTGATCGTACTCCGCATGAACACGGCGGCAGTTTTTTGGCAGTGGCTGGAATCGAACCCGGGCCTACCGAGTGCAACTCCAGCGCGCTAACCAATGGGCTACCGCGCCCCAGGACAAATTAATGTAATAAATGTAGTTGGTATTATGATTAAATGGTAAAATGGTTAACAACTATGTTCAGTAAAATACAAGTACAGCATATACAGAGATGTACAACCAATATGTACAACTAATATGTACAAAAACAAGCAGCGGGAAACCCAGGGAGCATTAAACCTCACTGATCGAGAAGTTGAAAGCAGAGGGGTGCTCACGGGCAGGTTAAGTAATTTTATTAGAGATTTCTCTCGCAATGAGAACACAGTTTTTTAATTTATTTAAAAGAATGGGGTTTTTGCTAACACCGGAGAACCAGGTCGCACAATGAGCAGGAGAAGGTTTGACCAGATGAAAAGAGGAGGTGTGTGGACACGAAAAGACATAGTGGTCCACATCACCATAAGCACCACAAGTACAGCATGACGTTCTTTTATGTTTAAAATGGTGAGTAATTTTTGTGGAAATGTTATATGAAAGAACGTGCAATATCTCGAGAACGGTTCAGGCTAGCGTTCTAAAGTTTGTGTCATTCGTTTCCTAATGAGAAATTAGACATTAGATTTAGGGTAAGTCAAATACCTGTCTTTTTGAGAGGTTCTTCGTTTAAGATTGACGCTGTCCCACCCGTAAGCAAAAGGTTAAAAATAATTATTCGGAAATCGCGCATTATATCGAGAACTGTTTATGTTAGTGTTATGAAATATGTGGCATATGTTTTTCAATGAAAAATTACGCTTAAAATGATTATTTATTTTTAAAATTTTAAAAACCCAGAATATTTAATTTTTTTATTCAAAATACGGAATTTTTAATTTTTTAATTCAAAATTTGGAATTTTTAATTTTTATTTTATTCAAAAATTGGAATTTTTAATATTTTTTTTCAAAAATTGGAATTTTTAATTTTTTATTCAAAAATTGGAATTTTTAATTTTTTTATTCAAAAATTGATTCGAAAATTGGAGGATCTTTCGAACTGTCGATTTCATTTAAAATCAAAAGTGTTCCAATATTCACTGATATAAATAATAATCGTACTAAATTAAGTTCGAAACACCCCATTCCTTCGAGATTTCTCCCCCCCCCCCTCCTACCCCTCTCTCAACCACCACTTCACACTCAGACGCACACGCGCAAAAAACACAAACATCATTTCAAAAACGTTCGATTCCAGTTCATGGATACTTATAACATGTTCTTTCGTCGAAATCTCGAATTATTCAAATTTTCGACTCCGCCGCAATACTTCCCCTATGTATGTAGAGAAAACTCTGAAACTAAACACCTGAAAAGATTTGTAAAAATAAGCCATTCATCCGAGAAAGGGAAAATAATTACTATCTTTAGACAAATTACTACGCACCAAGATGCCAAAACTCCCCTAAAACAATGAAACACCATTGAAATTTGCCACCTATCCAGAACTCATTTACTCGCGAAAGACATTCATTTTCATGCGGGTCGCAAGTCTCCATTTCTCGCAAACTCTCCGCGAACATATTTTGTTTGCCCCCCCCCCCCCTCTTCCCTCACTTCATCCATTAAAAAAAAAAAAAAAAAAAAAAAAAAAAATTAGAGTGTTAAACCTCCTCCATCCGAATCTGTAATTACGAAATAGGCAGAAAACAGCAGTTGCCTTGGAAACCGGAGGAGGATGAAGAGTCAAACGAGTACTACAATTAAGGACGGGTATGCTAATGGCGCTAGTGGGAACAAAAATTAAAGGAGAAGGTGACCAAACATGGATACCAATGTCAGAGCACGTTGGTTGTGGTGCAAACGAAACCTCATATAATAAAATATGACTGTATGTGTATGTGCGCACGATTGAAGGGGGGGGGGGTCGCACATAGCGGAAAATTCAAGTTATAGACAGTCGCTAAATTCGGGTACAGAGGTAGCTGGGTTCTCCGAACAATGATTCGACAGATTTTTTTTTTTTTTAATTTAAATTAATTTTAGTTATTTTCTGGTTTTTAGGTGAATATCAATTTTAAGCTATTCTCACTCTAATTGGGTACTTGGTTCGGATCCGATCGGAAATATTATTACAGAGTTTCCATCTCGACACCATTGGAAATATCTAAGAATGCTCTTTCAAGCGAGCTTCGAACAGAATATAAGTTGCAATCCCTTCATAAGCATGTATTTATTTATTTTTGTGTCGAAAATTACACAGAAAAATGCGAGTTTTAGGCAATTTCATTTTCATTTTGTCCTACAGGAGAATTGAAAATTCCCATAAGACAGAAGTTCACGACAAAGGAAGAAATAATGCAGCTTCTGTTGGTTTAAAGATCCCAGATAAACCATGGTAGAGGTCTAACTTTGCCTAACAACACCCAATTTAGAGTAATATATGGTATAGCTTGGCGCTGCTGACCGATCACTCGGCTTGATGGGGGGAATTAATAATGTAAATTGTTGTTCTTACTTGTCGTACTTGTCTGGAACAAGGACAGAACAATCCCATAAGACAGAAGTTCATGACAAAGGGGGAAAGAATGCAGCTTCTGTTGGTTCAAAGATCCCAGATAAACCATGGTAGATGTCTAAGTTTGCCTAACAACACCCAATTTATACCTAAACCCAGTAGGGGTGACATCCTTAGGGACCGTACCCTTCTTTTCCTGCCTCTCAAGACTTACGAACACACAGATTTAACGTACCCATACTAAATGTAAACTACGCTGTGGATGTCAGATATATCAAAATAGTTTATACTAACTCAGTTAAGTCAAACATATCTAATTCATCGACGTCACTATGATGTTGCGCACTTGAAAAAATAAAATTTTTAAAATGTATATAAAATATTTTAAAAGAATAACTTAGGAAAAGGCATAAGTATTTGGTGGCAAAAATTTTACCATACTATTGTTTCTACTACAAAGTTTTCTTTGAAACATCTGTTTCTCAGGATCTGCTATAGATAGATTTTAGATGATGGCTGATATGGATTCAGCATCAAATTCCAGGAGACGTAATTCTGTACTGATTTTTGCGGCTGCCCGAATATTAGATTATCCACTAGAGAAGGCACAAACAGACAGACAAACATCTTTTATTATGTAAGATGTCGCCAAATTGGCAATAATTTAATATGTTTTAATATTGAATTTTATTTCTTTAATAATTCCTGTAGCTTCGTTGGAATTATACATTTAATAAATTCATGACAAAAAAAAGTTTCACTCTCCAAGTGCCATGTATGTTTTTCCGTCAGTTTGGGGATTGGTCATGAAGTAATTGAGTTCTATTTATTCAATTTTTTAATTTCGTTGAATCTAAGCAATATTGTACAGAAATATAAGACGTCAAGTAAAGCTTACGAATCAGTGATTATAGTGATTATATATCGTACAATCTAGCATCCTAGATAAAATGCCATTCTTTCACAAATGAAATATTTCAAAAAAGACATAATTACTTAAAATAATTTATTCTAATCACTTTATTATCAGTTTTCTATCCCGGAGCTCATTAACTATAACCGAGCAATTGTCATCGCTAGAGCAGTAGTCTACTTTCGAATTTAATTTTGGCTAGTCCTTAATAATAATACCCTGTGTTGTGCATCTATACAGAAAACCTTCATTATAAGAAGGTAAAAATGACC
Organism: Amaurobius ferox; assembly: GCA_951213105.1. Lineage (NCBI taxonomy): Eukaryota > Metazoa > Arthropoda > Arachnida > Araneae > Amaurobiidae > Amaurobius > Amaurobius ferox. The sequence continues at coordinate 88,057,371 of OX578153.1, forward strand.
TCGGTCGCCATGGTAACAGAAAAGAGGCGTCGATTAAGGAAGAAAGAGTAATAGATGTTGAGCAGACAGTGGCAACAAAGCTACAGTAGGAAATATATGATGGAATTAACTGGAGTGGCTCCACTCGACTTTCTCAGACTAGAATCCATTTTTAAATAGCCTGTCGGGTTTATTTATTTATTTACTTATTTATTTTTCGAATTTTACAAGAACAATTTTGAAAAATCGGTATAGTTGGTCCAAATGATTATAATTATAGCGGGTTACCTTCACTTTACAGGGCTTGAAAAAAATATTTCGATTAATACCATACTTGACAATGTACCCCTGGGGGGTAACTTGTCCCCCCCCCCCAAAATGGGGGACTCATGACGTCACAAACATAAAAATCTCATAATCATTGGGTCATAAATAACCCCTTTTGTACATGATTATGTCAAATTTTAGTCCTATGCTGCCATGTTAAATAAATGTAAAATTTCGAATAAACTTCTAAGTTTCCGAAAAAATAAAAAAAACTGATCTAGTTCTAGATTTTTTAATAACATAGTCGGATAATCTAGATTTTTCAATACGAAAGCTGTTTTGCAAAAATCCATTAATATTTGTGTCAGCTATTGTGTGCGCAAGAAATCGACCCCAGATATGCATACCGACAGACAGAAGGACATCACTCCAAAAATAGTCAAAACGTGCTCAAGAGGTTTCAAAACATATATTAGCTTTAAAATCTCAAATTTAAAAATTTTCGTGCAAACAATACTTTCTCTATAGTATATTACACAGTATGAGAATGTAAAAATGTATACATTTTTAATATTATATGAATTTCAATATAAATTTTTAATCCCAATATATAAAGCTTTTAGTACATTAAAATGCAACTGGAACCTGATTTAACAAAATTCTTAAAGCTCTGCTAAGAGAATGTATGGTACTTGCCAACGCAACCACGAAATAATTTATTCTAATTTCATTAAATAATTATAATTACTTTTATGTTACTAAATATAATTATAATTACTTTTTTTTTATTTTCTAAATACAAAGAAGTCCGCTGTCATATTTAAGCTATTTAACAAGAGGAGTGCAGGGCATCATTTCCAGAAGCATAATTTCCAGTTCCATCATTTCCACGTATCATTTCCCGAGCAGCATCTCATTTTTGTATTTTCCTCTTAATTTGTTAACCTCTTAATCAGATTACCCAACGTTGTGTAACTATACCGAGGAGGCAAACATACGGTCTCCATGGCAACCGGGAAAGAAGAAGATTAAGGATTCCGATTAAGGTTGTTGGAGTGATTAACGCCGGGAGAAGATAGGCGAGAGTTGAGATAAAACAAAGGAGGTGGAAAGAAAAAGAAGCTGAAAGAATATGTAAAGTTTTCTTTTCCTGTTTGCTTTAAGAAGCAATGTTCAAAGAGCGCGGACGAATTTTGAAAAATTCTTAATACACTGTTTTACACGGAATATTAAGAGCATTGAAATGACGTCGGAACCCGATACAAGACTAGAGTGAGAATGATACATGCAATATCAAAGAATGAATTTAATTCCACAAAATATTTTATTCTAATTAGAATTTATTTATTTCTTTCCTACAACACGTATGTGTTGTAGGGAAAGTAAAAAGAAAGCAATAAAACATAAAAATAATAAAAGTAATAAAAAATCAGCTTCTTTTAGGGAAAGTATTGCAATCGTATCAAAAATCGGAACTCGAGATTTTGACGGATCTACAGGTTTCGATCCCTCTAGAATACGAAAAAACCATTTTCAGCGTGGCGTCTGTATGTGTATCTGTCTGTGCAAAGTATGTATCCACTTTAGCTCATAAACTATTTGATGAAATTTAACAACATTTGGTATGTGCATCACTTGTGGGATACACTGGAGCTGGTTAGATTTTGGTACGATTCGGAAAAAAAAAATAGAACATGGCTTTTTTTCTTTTAAAATGGTCTGTAAAAATCATCAAAATCTTTAAAAACTAAATAAATTTAAATGTATTGATTAAATGCTTGTTTCATACGTAATTTTTTACAATGAAAAGAATAAGATCAACCTCATTTCTCTATAATAAACCGTTCTCGATATATTTATTTTAATCTTTTTTCTTTGTAATTTTTCCAAACTAGAGACGTTTCATAATGAGAAAATTCGCTAGAGGAAAATAAATGCTTTAAAACTGTAATATTGAATATAATTTCAAATAAGTATCCACTTCATATTGTGCAATTAAAATAAATTTAAGACAGAAAATTTAAATAAATTTTAGAAAGACGTGAAGAAAAAAATAATTCCAAGTCTGTAGGAAAAGTCGTATGCTGCCTACATCAAGTATTTATTTATTATCTCTTGATTGAATTACCTTATATTGTGCAAGAATACCGAAAACCTAACTTAAACGAGGTACAAATGACCACAATTTCCATGGCAACCGGTAAGAAAAGGAAGAGTAGATTAAAGATTTCGATTAAGGAAGCGAGAATGATAAATGAGAGAAGATAGTAGGAGAGAGGTGAGAAAAGAAATTCAAAGGAAGAAGGAATGATGAAAAGATATGTAGATTTTTATCATCTTTGTTCACTTTAAAATAGAATATCTGAAGATAATTTTGTATAACTTCGTATATACAAGAGAAAATAATTTGGGAAATAAAATGCAGTAGAAAATACAAGGTTTTCAAGATACTGGAGTTGGATGTTACATGATAAGAAGAAATTACATTAAGGGAAAATTCCATTCCATTAAATAATTTGTTCTAGTTACAAATAACGTTCTTATTCCTTTACTATAAAAAAACCCTACTACCATCTTTAAACTTATCAAATGGGGGAATGCAACAAGTGTCACAGAACCAATTGTCATCTTCAGAAAAGCAAGATGTCCACTTTTGTATTTACTTTTGACCTCTTAATCAGATTATAATAGCCAATGTGAGAATTTGGAAATTAAAATGAAGTAGAAGGAAAAATAAAGTAGTAAAGACAAGATTTTCAGGGCACCGAAGTTGTAATATTAAAATTCCATTCTATTAAATAATTTGTTCTAATTTTTAAAAAACCGTTGTAATTTTTTTACCATAAAAAAAGCCTATTATCATTTTTAAACTTATCAAATGAGGGAATGCAACAAGTGTCACCGAACCAATTGTCATCTTCAGAGAAGCAAGAAGCCCACTTTTATATTTACTTTTGACCTCTTAATCAGATTATAATAACCAATGTGATAATTTGGAAATTAAAATGCAGTAGAAGGAAAAATAAAGTAGGAAAGACAAGATTTTCAGGGCACCGAAGTTCGAATGTTAAAATTCCATTCTATTAAATAATTTGTTCTAATTTTTAAAAAACCGTTGTAATTTTTTTACTATAAAAAAGCCTATTATCATTTTTAAACTTATCAAATGAGGGAATGCAACAAGTGTCACCGAACCAATTGTCATCTTCAGAGAAGCAAGAAGCCCACTTTTATATTTACTTTTGACCTCTTAATCAGATTATAATAGCTAATGTGAGTATTTGGAAATTAAAATGCAGAAGAAGGAAAAATAAAGTAGGAAAGTCAAGATTTTCAGGGCACCGAAGTTCGAATGTTAAAATTCCATTCTATTAAATAATTTGTTCTAATTTTTAAAAAACCATTGTAATTTTTTTACTATAAAAAAGCCTATTATCATTTTTAAACTTATCAAATGAGGGAATGCAACAAGTGTCACCGAACCAATTGTCATCTTCAGAGAAGCAAGAAGCCCACTTTTATATTTACTTTTGACCTCTTAATCAGATTATAATAACCAATGTGATAATTTGGAAATTAAAATGCAGTAGAAGGAAAAATAAAGTAGGAAAGACAAGATTTTCAGGGCACCGAAGTTCGAATGTTAAAATTCCATTCTATTAAATAATTTGTTCTAATTTTTAAAAAACCGTTGTAATTTTTTTACTATAAAAAAGCCTATTATCATTTTTAAACTTATCAAATGAGGGAATGCAACAAGTGTCACCGAACCAATTGTCATCTTCAGAGAAGCAAGAAGCCCACTTTTATATTTAATTTTGACCTCTTAATCAGATTATAATAGCTAATGTGAGAATTTGGAAATTAAAATGCAGAAGAAGGAAAAATAAAGTAGGAAAGTCAAGATTTTCAGGGCACCGAAGTTCGAATGTTAAAATTCCATTCTATTAAATAATTTGTTCTAATTTTTAAAAAACCATTGTAATTTTTTTACTATAAAAAAGCCTATTATCAGTTTTAAACTTATCAAATGAGGGAATGCAACAAGTGTCACCGAACCAATTGTCACCTTCAGAGAAGCAAGAAGCCCACTTTTATATTTACTTTTGACCTCTTAATCAGATTATAATAACCAATGTGACAATTTGGAAATTAAAATGCAGTAGAAGGAAAAATAAAGTAGGAAAGTCAAGATTTTCAGGGCACCGAAGTTCGAATGTTAAAATTCCATTCTATTAAATAATTTGTTCTAATTTTTAAAAAACCATTGTAATTTTTTTACTATAAAAAAAGCCTATTATCATTTTTAAACTTATCAAATGAGGGAATGCAACAAGTGTCACCGAACCAATTGTCATCTTCAGAGAAGCAAGAAGCCCACTTTTATATTTACTTTTGACCTCTTAATCAGATTATAATAGCTAATGTGAGAATTTGGAAATTAAAATGCAGAAGAAGGAAAAATAAAGTAGGAAAGTCAAGATTTTCAGGGCACCGAAGTTCAAATGTTAAAATTCCATTCTATTAAATAATTTGTTCTAATTTTTAAAAAACCGTTGTAATTTTTTTACTATAAAAAAGCCTATTATCATTTTTAAACTTATCAAATGAGGGAATGCAACAAGTGTCACCGAACCAATTGTCATCTTCAGAGAAGCAAGAAGCCCACTTTTATATTTACTTTTGACCTCTTAATCAGATTATAATAGCTAATGTGAGAATTTGGAAATTAAAATGCAGAAGAAGGAAAAATAAAGTAGGAAAGTCAAGATTTTCAGGGCACCGAAGTTCGAATGTTAAAATTCCATTCTATTAAATAATTTGTTCTAATTTTTAAAAAACCATTGTAATTTTTTTACTATAAAAAGCCTATTATCATTTTTAAACTTATCAAATGAGGGAATGCAACAAGTGTCACCGAACCAATTGTCATCTTCAGAGAAGCAAGAAGCCCACTTTTATATTTACTTTTGACCTCTTAATCAGATTATAATAACCAATGTGATAATTTGGAAATTAAAATGCAGTAGAAGGAAAAATAAAGTAGGAAAGACAAGATTTTCAGGGCACCGAAGTTCGAATGTTAAAATTCCATTCTATTAAATAATTTGTTCTAATTTTTAAAAAACCGTTGTAATTTTTTTACTATAAAAAAGCCTATTATCATTTTTAAACTTATCAAATGAGGGAATGCAACAAGTGTCACCGAACCAATTGTCATCTTCAGAGAAGCAAGAAGCCCACTTTTATATTTACTTTTGACCTCTTAATCAGATTATAATAGCTAATGTGAGAATTTGGAAATTAAAATGCAGAAGAAGGAAAAATAAAGTAGGAAAGTCAAGATTTTCAGGGCACCGAAGTTCGAATGTTAAAATTCCATTCTATTAAATAATTTGTTCTAATTTTTAAAAAACCATTGTAATTTTTTTACTATAAAAAAGCCTATTATCATTTTTAAACTTATCAAATGAGGGAATGCAACAAGTGTCACCGAACCAATTGTCATCTTCAGAGAAGCAAGAAGCCCACTTTTATATTTACTTTTGACCTCTTAATCAGATTATAATAGCTAATGTGAGAATTTGGAAATTAAAATGCAGAAGAAGGAAAAATAAAGTAGGAAAGTCAAGATTTTCAGGGCACCGAAGTTCAAATGTTAAAATTCCATTCTATTAAATAATTTGTTCTAATTTTTAAAAAACCGTTGTAATTTTTTTACTATAAAAAAGCCTATTATCATTTTTAAACTTATCAAATGAGGGAATGCAACAAGTGTCACCGAACCAATTGTCATCTTCAGAGAAGCAAGAAGCCCACTTTTATATTTACTTTTGACCTCTTAATCAGATTATAATAGCTAATGTGAGAATTTGGAAATTAAAATGCAGAAGAAGGAAAAATAAAGTAGGAAAGTCAAGATTTTCAGGGCACCGAAGTTCGAATGTTAAAATTCCATTCTATTAAATAATTTGTTCTAATTTTTAAAAAACCATTGTAATTTTTTTACTATAAAAAAGCCTATTATCATTTTTAAACTTATCAAATGAGGGAATGCAACAAGTGTCACCGAACCAATTGTCATCTTCAGAGAAGCAAGAAGCCCACTTTTATATTTACTTTTGACCTCTTAATCAGATTATAATAACCAATGTGATAATTTGGAAATTAAAATGCAGTAGAAGGAAAAATAAAGTATGAAAGACAAGATTTTCAGGGCACCGAAGTTCGAATGTTAAAATTCCATTCTATTAAATAATTTGTTCTAATTTTTAAAAAACCGTTGTAATTTTTTTACTATAAAAAAGCCTATTATCATTTTTAAACTTATCAAATGAGGGAATGCAACAAGTGTCACCGAACCAATTGTCATCTTCAGAGAAGCAAGAAGCCCACTTTTATATTTACTTTTGACCTCTTAATCAGATTATAATAGCTAATGTGAGAATTTGGAAATTAAAATGCAGAAGAAGGAAAAATAAAGTAGGAAAGTCAAGATTTTCAGGGCACCGAAGTTCGAATGTTAAAATTCCATTCTATTAAATAATTTGTTCTAATTTTTAAAAAACCATTGTAATTTTTTTACTATAAAAAAGCCTATTATCATTTTTAAACTTATCAAATGAGGGAATGCAACAAGTGTCACCGAACCAATTGTCATCTTCAGAGAAGCAAGAAGCCCACTTTTATATTTACTTTTGACCTCTTAATCAGATTATAATAGCTAATGTGAGAATTTGGAAATTAAAATGCAGAAGAAGGAAAAATAAAGTAGGAAAGTCAAGATTTTCAGGGCACCGAAGTTCAAATGTTAAAATTCCATTCTATTAAATAATTTGTTCTAATTTTTAAAAAACCGTTGTAATTTTTTTACTATAAAAAAGCCTATTATCATTTTTAAACTTATCAAATGAGGGAATGCAACAAGTGTCACCGAACCAATTGTCATCTTCAGAGAAGCAAGAAGCCCACTTTTATATTTACTTTTGACCTCTTAATCAGATTATAATAGCTAATGTGAGAATTTGGAAATTAAAATGCAGAAGAAGGAAAAATAAAGTAGGAAAGTCAAGATTTTCAGGGCACCGAAGTTCGAATGTTAAAATTCCATTCTATTAAATAATTTGTTCTAATTTTTAAAAAACCATTGTAATTTTTTTACTATAAAAAAGCCTATTATCATTTTTAAACTTATCAAATGAGGGAATGCAACAAGTGTCACCGAACCAATTGTCATCTTCAGAGAAGCAAGAAGCCCACTTTTATATTTACTTTTGACCTCTTAATCAGATTATAATAACCAATGTGATAATTTGGAAATTAAAATGCAGTAGAAGGAAAAATAAAGTAGGAAAGACAAGATTTTCAGGGCACCGAAGTTCGAATGTTAAAATTCCATTCTATTAAATAATTTGTTCTAATTTTTAAAAAACCGTTGTAATTTTTTTACTATAAAAAAGCCTATTATCATTTTTAAACTTATCAAATGAGGGAATGCAACAAGTGTCACCGAACCAATTGTCATCTTCAGAGAAGCAAGAAGCCCACTTTTATATTTACTTTTGACCTCTTAATCAGATTATAATAGCTAATGTGAGAATTTGGAAATTAAAATGCAGAAGAAGGAAAAATAAAGTAGGAAAGTCAAGATTTTCAGGGCACCGAAGTTCAAATGTTAAAATTCCATTCTATTAAATAATTTGTTCTAATTTTTAAAAAACCGTTGTAATTTTTTTACTATAAAAAAGCCTATTATCATTTTTAAACTTATCAAATGAGGGAATGCAACAAGTGTCACCGAACCAATTGTCATCTTCAGAGAAGCAAGAAGCCCACTTTTATATTTACTTTTGACCTCTTAATCAGATTATAATAGCTAATGTGAGAATTTGGAAATTAAAATGCAGAAGAAGGAAAAATAAAGTAGGAAAGTCAAGATTTTCAGGGCACCGAAGTTCGAATGTTAAAATTCCATTCTATTAAATAATTTGTTCTAATTTTTAAAAAACCATTGTAATTTTTTTACTATAAAAAAGCCTATTATCATTTTTAAACTTATCAAATGAGGGAATGCAACAAGTGTCACCGAACCAATTGTCATCTTCAGAGAAGCAAGAAGCCCACTTTTATATTTACTTTTGACCTCTTAATCAGATTATAATAACCAATGTGATAATTTGGAAATTAAAATGCAGTAGAAGGAAAAATAAAGTAGGAAAGACAAGATTTTCAGGGCACCGAAGTTCGAATGTTAAAATTCCATTCTATTAAATAATTTGTTCTAATTTTTAAAAAACCGTTGTAATTTTTTTACTATAAAAAAGCCTATTATCATTTTTAAACTTATCAAATGAGGGAATGCAACAAGTGTCACCGAACCAATTGTCATCTTCAGAGAAGCAAGAAGCCCACTTTTATATTTACTTTTGACCTCTTAATCAGATTATAATAGCTAATGTGAGAATTTGGAAATTAAAATGCAGAAGAAGGAAAAATAAAGTAGGAAAGTCAAGATTTTCAGGGCACCGAAGTTCGAATGTTAAAATTCCATTCTATTAAATAATTTGTTCTAATTTTTAAAAAACCGTTGTAATTTTTTTACTATAAAAAAGCCTATTATCATTTTTAAACTTATCAAATGAGGGAATGCAACAAGTGTCACCGAACCAATTGTCATCTTCAGAGAAGCAAGAAGCCCACTTTTATATTTACTTTTGACCTCTTAATCAGATTATAATAGCTAATGTGAGAATTTGGAAATTAAAATGCAGAAGAAGGAAAAATAAAGTAGGAAAGTCAAGATTTTCAGGGCACCGAAGTTCGAATGTTAAAATTCCATTCTATTAAATAATTTGTTCTAATTTTTAAAAAACCATTGTAATTTTTTTACTATAAAAAAGCCTATTATCATTTTTAAACTTATCAAATGAGGGAATGCAACAAGTGTCACCGAACCAATTGTCATCTTCAGAGAAGCAAGAAGCCCACTTTTATATTTACTTTTGACCTCTTAATCAGATTATAATAACCAATGTGATAATTTGGAAATTAAAATGCAGTAGAAGGAAAAATAAAGTAGGAAAGTCAAGATTTTCAGGGCACCGAAGTTCGAATGTTAAAATTCCATTCTATTAAATAATTTGTTCTAATTTTTAAAAAACCATTGTAATTTTTTTACTATAAAAAAAGCCTATTATCATTTTTAAACTTATCAAATGAGGGAATGCAACAAGTGTCACCGAACCAATTGTCATCTTCAGAGAAGCAAGAAGCCCACTTTTATATTTACTTTTGACCTCTTAATCAGATTATAATAGCTAATGTGAGAATTTGGAAATTAAAATGCAGAAGAAGGAAAAATAAAGTAGGAAAGTCAAGATTTTCAGGGCACCGAAGTTCAAATGTTAAAATTCCATTTTATTAAATAATTTGTTCTAATTTTTAAAAAACCGTTGTAATTTTTTTACTATAAAAAAGCCTATTATCATTTTTGAACTTATCAAATGAGGGAATGCAACAAGTGTCACCGAACCAATTGTCATCTTCAGAGAAGCAAGAAGCCCACTTTTATATTTACTTTTGACCTCTTAATCAGATTATAATAGCTAATGTGAGAATTCGGAAATTAAAATGCAGAAGAAGGAAAAATAAAGTAGGAAAGTCAAGATTTTCAGGGCACCGAAGTTCGAATGTTAAAATTCCATTCTATTAAATAATTTGTTCTAATTTTTAAAAAACCATTGTAATTTTTTTACTATAAAAAAGCCTATTATCATTTTTAAACTTATCAAATGAGGGAATGCAACAAGTGTCACCGAACCAATTGTCATCTTCAGAGAAGCAAGAAGCCCACTTTTATATTTACTTTTGACCTCTTAATCAGATTATAATAACCAATGTGATAATTTGGAAATTAAAATGCAGTAGAAGGAAAAATAAAGTAGGAAAGACAAGATTTTCAGGGCACCGAAGTTCGAATGTTAAAATTCCATACTATTAAATAATTTGTTCTAATTTTTAAAAAACCGTTGTAATTTTTTTACTATAAAAAAGCCTATTATCATTTTTAAACTTATCAAATGAGGGAATGCAACAAGTGTCACCGAACCAATTGTCATCTTCAGAGAAGCAAGAAGCCCACTTTTATATTTACTTTTGACCTCTTAATCAGATTATAATAGCTAATGTGAGAATTTGGAAATTAAAATGCAGAAGAAGGAAAAATAAAGTAGGAAAGTCAAGATTTTCAGGGCACCGAAGTTCGAATGTTAAAATTCCATTCTATTAAATAATTTGTTCTAATTTTTAAAAAACCATTGTAATTTTTTTACTATAAAAAAGCCTATTATCATTTTTAAACTTATCAAATGAGGGAATGCAACAAGTGTCACCGAACCAATTGTCATCTTCAGAGAAGCAAGAAGCCCACTTTTATATTTACTTTTGACCTCTTAATCAGATTATAATAGCTAATGTGAGAATTTGGAAATTAAAATGCAGAAGAAGGAAAAATAAAGTAGGAAAGTCAAGATTTTCAGGGCACCGAAGTTCAAATGTTAAAATTCCATTCTATTAAATAATTTGTTCTAATTTTTAAAAAACCGTTGTAATTTTTTTACTATAAAAAAGCCTATTATCATTTTTAAACTTATCAAATGAGGGAATGCAACAAGTGTCACCGAACCAATTGTCATCTTCAGAGAAGCAAGAAGCCCACTTTTATATTTACTTTTGACCTCTTAATCAGATTATAATAGCTAATGTGAGAATTTGGAAATTAAAATGCAGAAGAAGGAAAAATAAAGTAGGAAAGTCAAGATTTTCAGGGCACCGAAGTTCGAATGTTAAAATTCCATTCTATTAAATAATTTGTTCTAATTTTTAAAAAACCATTGTAATTTTTTTACTATAAAAAAGCCTATTATCATTTTTAAACTTATCAAATGAGGGAATGCAACAAGTGTCACCGAACCAATTGTCATCTTCAGAGAAGCAAGAAGCCCACTTTTATATTTACTTTTGACCTCTTAATCAGATTATAATAACCAATGTGATAATTTGGAAATTAAAATGCAGTAGAAGGAAAAATAAAGTAGGAAAGACAAGATTTTCAGGGCACCGAAGTTCGAATGTTAAAATTCCATTCTATTAAATAATTTGTTCTAATTTTTAAAAAACCGTTGTAATTTTTTTACTATAAAAAAGCCTATTATCATTTTTATACTTATCAAATGAGGAAATGCAACAAGTGTCACCGAACCAATTGTCATCTTCAGAGAAGCAAGAAGCCCACTTTTATATTTACTTTTGACCTCTTAATCAGATTATAATAGCCAATGTGAGAATTTGGAAATTAAAATGCAGTAGAAGGAAAAATAAAGTAGGAAAGACAAGATTTTCAGGGCACCGAAGTTCGAATGTTAAAATTCCATTCTATTAAATAATTTGTTCTAATTTTTAAAAAGCCGTTGTAATTTTTTTACTATAAAAAAGCCTATTATCATTTTTAAACTTATCAAATGAGGGAATGCAACAAGTGTCACCGAACCAATTGTCATCTTCAGAGAAGCAGGAAGCCCACTTTTATATTTACTTTTGACCTCTTAATCAGATTATAATAGCCAATGTGAGAATTTGGAAATTAAAATGCAGTAGAAGGAAAAATAAAGTAGGAAAGTCAAGATTTTCAGGGCACCGAAGTTCGAATGTTAAAATTCCATTCTATTAAATAATTTGTTCTAATTTTTAAAAAACCATTGTAATTTTTTTACTATAAAAAAGCCTATTATCATTTTTAAACTTATCAAATGAGAGAATGCAACAAGTGTCACCGAACCAATTGTCATCTTCAGAGAAGCAAGAAGCCCACTTTTATATTTACTTTTGACCTCTTAATCAGATTATAATAGCTAATGTGAGAATTTGGAAATTAAAATGCAGAAGAAGGAAAAATAAAGTAGGAAAGACAAGATTTTCAGGGCACCGAAGTTCGAATGTTAAAATTCCATACTATTAAATAATTTGTTCTAATTTTTAAAAAACCGTTGTAATTTTTTTACTATAAAAAAGCCTATTATCATTTTTAAACTTATCAAATGAGGGAATGCAACAAGTGTCACCGAACCAATTGTCATCTTCAGAGAAGCAAGAAGCCCACTTTTATATTTACTTTTGACCTCTTAATCAGATTATAATAGCTAATGTGAGAATTTGGAAATTAAAATGCAGAAGAAGGAAAAATAAAGTAGGAAAGTCAAGATTTTCAGGGCACCGAAGTTCGAATGTTAAAATTCCATTCTATTAAATAATTTGTTCTAATTTTTAAAAAACCATTGTAATTTTATTACTATAAAAAAGCCTATTATCATTTTTAAACTTATCAAATGAGGGAATGCAACAAGTGTCACCGAACCAATTGTCATCTTCAGAGAAGCAAGAAGCCCACTTTTATATTTACTTTTGACCTCTTAATCAGATTATAATAGCTAATGTGAGAATTTGGAAATTAAAATGCAGAAGAAGGAAAAATAAAGTAGGAAAGTCAAGATTTTCAGGGCACCGAAGTTCGAATGTTAAAATTCCATTCTATTAAATAATTTGTTCTAATTTTTAAAAAACCATTGTAATTTTTTTACTATAAAAAAGCCTATTATCATTTTTAAACTTATCAAATGAGGGAATGCAACAAGTGTCACCGAACCAATTGTCATCTTCAGAGAAGCAAGAAGCCCACTTTTATATTTACTTTTGACCTCTTAATCAGATTATAATAGCTAATGTGAGAATTTGGAAATTAAAATGCAGAAGAAGGAAAAATAAAGTAGGAAAGTCAAGATTTTCAGGGCACCGAAGTTCGAATGTTAAAATTCCATTCTATTAAATAATTTGTTCTAATTTTTAAAAAACCATTGTAATTTTTTTACTATAAAAAAGCCTATTATCATTTTTAAACTTATCAAATGAGGGAATGCAACAAGTGTCACCGAACCAATTGTCATCTTCAGAGAAGCAAGAAGCCCACTTTTATATTTACTTTTGACCTCTTAATCAGATTATAATAACCAATGTGATAATTTGGAAATTAAAATGCAGTAGAAGGAAAAATAAAGTAGGAAAGACAAGATTTTCAGGGCACCGAAGTTCGAATGTTAAAATTCCATTCTATTAAATAATTTGTTCTAATTTTTAAAAAACCGTTGTAATTTTTTTACTATAAAAAAGCCTATTATCATTTTTATACTTATCAAATGAGGGAATGCAACAAGTGTCACCGAACCAATTGTCATCTTCAGAGAAGCAAGAAGCCCACTTTTATATTTACTTTTGACCTCTTAATCAGATTATAATAGCCAATGTGAGAATTTGGAAATTAAAATGCAGTAGAAGGAAAAATAAAGTAGGAAAGACAAGATTTTCAGGGCACCGAAGTTCGAATGTTAAAATTCCATTCTATTAAATAATTTGTTCTAATTTTTAAAAAGCCGTTGTAATTTTTTTACTATAAAAAAGCCTATTATCATTTTTAAACTTATCAAATGAGGGAATGCAACAAGTGTCACCGAACCAATTGTCATCTTCAGAGAAGCAAGAAGCCCACTTTTATATTTACTTTTGACCTCTTAATCAGATTATAATAGCCAATGTGAGAATTTGGAAATTAAAATGCAGTAGAAGGAAAAATAAAGTAGGAAAGTCAAGATTTTCAGGGCACCGAAGTTCGAATGTTAAAATTCCATTCTATTAAATAATTTGTTCTAATTTTTAAAAAACCATTGTAATTTTTTTACTATAAAAAAGCCTATTATCATTTTTAAACTTATCAAATGAGAGAATGCAACAAGTGTCACCGAACCAATTGTCATCTTCAGAGAAGCAAGAAGCCCACTTTTATATTTACTTTTGACCTCTTAATCAGATTATAATAGCTAATGTGAGAATTTGGAAATTAAAATGCAGAAGAAGGAAAAATAAAGTAGGAAAGTCAAGATTTTCAGGGCACCGAAGTTCGAATGTTAAAATTCCATTCTATTAAATAATTTGTTCTAATTTTTAAAAAACCATTGTAATTTTTTTACTATAAAAAAGCCTATTATCATTTTTAAACTTATCAAATGAGGGAATGCAACAAGTGTCACCGAACCAATTGTCATCTTCAGAGAAGCAAGAAGCCCACTTTTATATTTACTTTTGACCTCTTAATCAGATTATAATAACCAATGTGATAATTTGGAAATTAAAATGCAGTAGAAGGAAAAATAAAGTAGGAAAGTCAAGATTTTCAGGGCACCGAAGTTCGAATGTTAAAATTCCATTCTATTAAATAATTTGTTCTAATTTTTAAAAAACCATTGTAATTTTTTTACTATAAAAAAAGCCTATTATCATTTTTAAACTTATCAAATGAGGGAATGCAACAAGTGTCACCGAACCAATTGTCATCTTCAGAGAAGCAAGAAGCCCACTTTTATATTTACTTTTGACCTCTTAATCAGATTATAATAGCTAATGTGAGAATTTGGAAATTAAAATGCAGAAGAAGGAAAAATAAAGTAGGAAAGTCAAGATTTTCAGGGCACCGAAGTTCAAATGTTAAAATTCCATTCTATTAAATAATTTGTTCTAATTTTTAAAAAACCGTTGTAATTTTTTTACTATAAAAAAGCCTATTATCATTTTTAAACTTATCAAATGAGGGAATGCAACAAGTGTCACCGAACCAATTGTCATCTTCAGAGAAGCAAGAAGCCCACTTTTATATTTACTTTTGACCTCTTAATCAGATTATAATAGCTAATGTGAGAATTTGGAAATTAAAATGCAGAAGAAGGAAAAATAAAGTAGGAAAGTCAAGATTTTCAGGGCACCGAAGTTCGAATGTTAAAATTCCATTCTATTAAATAATTTGTTCTAATTTTTAAAAAACCATTGTAATTTTTTTACTATAAAAAAGCCTATTATCATTTTTAAACTTATCAAATGAGGGAATGCAACAAGTGTCACCGAACCAATTGTCATCTTCAGAGAAGCAAGAAGCCCACTTTTATATTTACTTTTGACCTCTTAATCAGATTATAATAACCAATGTGATAATTTGGAAATTAAAATGCAGTAGAAGGAAAAATAAAGTAGGAAAGACAAGATTTTCAGGGCACCGAAGTTCGAATGTTAAAATTCCATACTATTAAATAATTTGTTCTAATTTTTAAAAAACCGTTGTAATTTTTTTACTATAAAAAAGCCTATTATCATTTTTAAACTTATCAAATGAGGGAATGCAACAAGTGTCACCGAACCAATTGTCATCTTCAGAGAAGCAAGAAGCCCACTTTTATATTTACTTTTGACCTCTTAATCAGATTATAATAGCTAATGTGAGAATTTGGAAATTAAAATGCAGAAGAAGGAAAAATAAAGTAGGAAAGTCAAGATTTTCAGGGCACCGAAGTTCGAATGTTAAAATTCCATTCTATTAAATAATTTGTTCTAATTTTTAAAAAACCATTGTAATTTTTTTACTATAAAAAAGCCTATTATCATTTTTAAACTTATCAAATGAGGGAATGCAACAAGTGTCACCGAACCAATTGTCATCTTCAGAGAAGCAAGAAGCCCACTTTTATATTTACTTTTGACCTCTTAATCAGATTATAATAGCTAATGTGAGAATTTGGAAATTAAAATGCAGAAGAAGGAAAAATAAAGTAGGAAAGTCAAGATTTTCAGGGCACCGAAGTTCAAATGTTAAAATTCCATTCTATTAAATAATTTGTTCTAATTTTTAAAAAACCGTTGTAATTTTTTTACTATAAAAAAGCCTATTATCATTTTTAAACTTATCAAATGAGGGAATGCAACAAGTGTCACCGAACCAATTGTCATCTTCAGAGAAGCAAGAAGCCCACTTTTATATTTACTTTTGACCTCTTAATCAGATTATAATAGCTAATGTGAGAATTTGGAAATTAAAATGCAGAAGAAGGAAAAATAAAGTAGGAAAGTCAAGATTTTCAGGGCACCGAAGTTCGAATGTTAAAATTCCATTCTATTAAATAATTTGTTCTAATTTTTAAAAAACCGTTGTAATTTTTTTACTATAAAAAAGCCTATTATCATTTTTAAACTTATCAAATGAGGGAATGCAACAAGTGTCACCGAACCAATTGTCATCTTCAGAGAAGCAAGAAGCCCACTTTTATATTTACTTTTGACCTCTTAATCAGATTATAAAAGCTAATGTGAGAATTCGGAAATTAAAATGCAGAAGAAGGAAAAATAAAGTAGGAAAGTCAAGATTTTCAGGGCACCGAAGTTCGAATGTTAAAATTCCATTCTATTAAATAATTTGTTCTAATTTTTAAAAACCATTGTAATTTTTTTACTATAAAAAAGCCTATTATCATTTTTAAACTTATCAAATGAGGGAATGCAACAAGTGTCACCGAACCAATTGTCATCTTCAGAGAAGCAAGAAGCCCACTTTTATATTTACTTTTGACCTCTTAATCAGATTATAATAACCAATGTGATAATTTGGAAATTAAAATGCAGTAGAAGGAAAAATAAAGTAGGAAAGACAAGATTTTCAGGGCACCGAAGTTCGAATGTTAAAATTCCATACTATTAAATAATTTGTTCTAATTTTTAAAAAACCGTTGTAATTTTTTTACTATAAAAAAGCCTATTATCATTTTTAAACTTATCAAATGAGGGAATGCAACAAGTGTCACCGAACCAATTGTCATCTTCAGAGAAGCAAGAAGCCCACTTTTATATTTACTTTTGACCTCTTAATCAGATTATAATAGCTAATGTGAGAATTTGGAAATTAAAATGCAGAAGAAGGAAAAATAAAGTAGGAAAGTCAAGATTTTCAGGGCACCGAAGTTCGAATGTTAAAATTCCATTCTATTAAATAATTTGTTCTAATTTTTAAAAAACCATTGTAATTTTTTTACTATAAAAAAGCCTATTATCATTTTTAAACTTATCAAATGAGGGAATGCAACAAGTGTCACCGAACCAATTGTCATCTTCAGAGAAGCAAGAAGCCCACTTTTATATTTACTTTTGACCTCTTAATCAGATTATAATAGCTAATGTGAGAATTTGGAAATTAAAATGCAGAAGAAGGAAAAATAAAGTAGGAAAGTCAAGATTTTCAGGGCACCGAAGTTCAAATGTTAAAATTCCATTCTATTAAATAATTTGTTCTAATTTTTAAAAAACCGTTGTAATTTTTTTACTATAAAAAAGCCTATTATCATTTTTAAACTTATCAAATGAGGGAATGCAACAAGTGTCACCGAACCAATTGTCATCTTCAGAGAAGCAAGAAGCCCACTTTTATATTTACTTTTGACCTCTTAATCAGATTATAATAGCCAATGTGAGAATTTGGAAATTAAAATGCAGTAGAAGGAAAAATAAAGTAGGAAAGACAAGATTTTCAGGGCACCGAAGTTCGAATGTTAAAATTCCATTCTATTAAATAATTTGTTCTAATTTTTAAAAAGCCGTTGTAATTTTTTTACTATAAAAAAGCCTATTATCATTTTTAAACTTATCAAATGAGGGAATGCAACAAGTGTCACCGAACCAATTGTCATCTTCAGAGAAGCAAGAAGCCCACTTTTATATTTACTTTTGACCTCTTAATCAGATTATAATAGCCAATGTGAGAATTTGGAAATTAAAATGCAGTAGAAGGAAAAATAAAGTAGGAAAGTCAAGATTTTCAGGGCACCGAAGTTCGAATGTTAAAATTCCATTCTATTAAATAATTTGTTCTAATTTTTAAAAAACCATTGTAATTTTTTTACTATAAAAAAGCCTATTATCATTTTTAAACTTATCAAATGAGAGAATGCAACAAGTGTCACCGAACCAATTGTCATCTTCAGAGAAGCAAGAAGCCCACTTTTATATTTACTTTTGACCTCTTAATCAGATTATAATAGCTAATGTGAGAATTTGGAAATTAAAATGCAGAAGAAGGAAAAATAAAGTAGGAAAGTCAAGATTTTCAGGGCACCGAAGTTCGAATGTTAAAATTCCATTCTATTAAATAATTTGTTCTAATTTTTAAAAAACCATTGTAATTTTTTTACTATAAAAAAGCCTATTATCATTTTTAAACTTATCAAATGAGGGAATGCAACAAGTGTCACCGAACCAATTGTCATCTTCAGAGAAGCAAGAAGCCCACTTTTATATTTACTTTTGACCTCTTAATCAGATTATAATAACCAATGTGATAATTTGGAAATTAAAATGCAGTAGAAGGAAAAATAAAGTAGGAAAGTCAAGATTTTCAGGGCACCGAAGTTCGAATGTTAAAATTCCATTCTATTAAATAATTTGTTCTAATTTTTAAAAAACCATTGTAATTTTTTTACTATAAAAAAAGCCTATTATCATTTTTAAACTTATCAAATGAGGGAATGCAACAAGTGTCACCGAACCAATTGTCATCTTCAGAGAAGCAAGAAGCCCACTTTTATATTTACTTTTGACCTCTTAATCAGATTATAATAGCTAATGTGAGAATTTGGAAATTAAAATGCAGAAGAAGGAAAAATAAAGTAGGAAAGTCAAGATTTTCAGGGCACCGAAGTTCAAATGTTAAAATTCCATTCTGTTAAATAATTTGTTCTAATTTTTAAAAAACCGTTGTAATTTTTTTACTATAAAAAAGCCTATTATCATTTTTAAACTTATCAAATGAGGGAATGCAACAAGTGTCACCGAACCAATTGTCATCTTCAGAGAAGCAAGAAGCCCACTTTTATATTTACTTTTGACCTCTTAATCAGATTATAATAGCTAATGTGAGAATTTGGAAATTAAAATGCAGAAGAAGGAAAAATAAAGTAGGAAAGTCAAGATTTTCAGGGCACCGAAGTTCGAATGTTAAAATTCCATTCTATTAAATAATTTGTTCTAATTTTTAAAAAACCATTGTAATTTTTTTACTATAAAAAAGCCTATTATCATTTTTAAACTTATCAAATGAGGGAATGCAACAAGTGTCACCGAACCAATTGTCATCTTCAGAGAAGCAAGAAGCCCACTTTTATATTTACTTTTGACCTCTTAATCAGATTATAATAACCAATGTGATAATTTGGAAATTAAAATGCAGTAGAAGGAAAAATAAAGTAGGAAAGACAAGATTTTCAGGGCACCGAAGTTCGAATGTTAAAATTCCATACTATTAAATAATTTGTTCTAATTTTTAAAAAACCGTTGTAATTTTTTTACTATAAAAAAGCCTATTATCATTTTTAAACTTATCAAATGAGGGAATGCAACAAGTGTCACCGAACCAATTGTCATCTTCAGAGAAGCAAGAAGCCCACTTTTATATTTACTTTTGACCTCTTAATCAGATTATAATAGCTAATGTGAGAATTTGGAAATTAAAATGCAGAAGAAGGAAAAATAAAGTAGGAAAGTCAAGATTTTCAGGGCACCAAAGTTCGAATGTTAAAATTCCATTCTATTAAATAATTTGTTCTAATTTTTAAAAAACCATTGTAATTTTTTTACTATAAAAAAGCCTATTATCATTTTTAAACTTATCAAATGAGGGAATGCAACAAGTGTCACCGAACCAATTGTCATCTTCAGAGAAGCAAGAAGCCCACTTTTATATTTACTTTTGACCTCTTAATCAGATTATAATAGCTAATGTGAGAATTTGGAAATTAAAATGCAGAAGAAGGAAAAATAAAGTAGGAAAGTCAAGATTTTCAGGGCACCGAAGTTCAAATGTTAAAATTCCATTCTATTAAATAATTTGTTCTAATTTTTAAAAAACCGTTGTAATTTTTTTACTATAAAAAAGCCTATTATCATTTTTAAACTTATCAAATGAGGGAATGCAACAAGTGTCACCGAACCAATTGTCATCTTCAGAGAAGCAAGAAGCCCACTTTTATATTTACTTTTGACCTCTTAATCAGATTATAATAGCTAATGTGAGAATTTGGAAATTAAAATGCAGAAGAAGGAAAAATAAAGTAGGAAAGTCAAGATTTTCAGGGCACCGAAGTTCGAATGTTAAAATTCCATTCTATTAAATAATTTGTTCTAATTTTTAAAAAACCATTGTAATTTTTTTACTATAAAAAAGCCTATTATCATTTTTAAACTTATCAAATGAGGGAATGCAACAAGTGTCACCGAACCAATTGTCATCTTCAGAGAAGCAAGAAGCCCACTTTTATATTTACTTTTGACCTCTTAATCAGATTATAATAGCTAATGTGAGAATTTGGAAATTAAAATGCAGAAGAAGGAAAAATAAAGTAGGAAAGTCAAGATTTTCAGGGCACCGAAGTTCGAATGTTAAAATTCCATTCTATTAAATAATTTGTTCTAATTTTTAAAAAACCATTGTAATTTTTTTACTATAAAAAAGCCTATTATCATTTTTAAACTTATCAAATGAGGGAATGCAACAAGTGTCACCGAACCAATTGTCATCTTCAGAGAAGCAAGAAGCCCACTTTTATATTTACTTTTGACCTCTTAATCAGATTATAATAACCAATGTGATAATTTGGAAATTAAAATGCAGTAGAAGGAAAAATAAAGTAGGAAAGACAAGATTTTCAGGGCACCGAAGTTCGAATGTTAAAATTCCATTCTATTAAATAATTTGTTCTAATTTTTAAAAAACCGTTGTAATTTTTTTACTATAAAAAAGCCTATTATCATTTTTATACTTATCAAATGAGGGAATGCAACAAGTGTCACCGAACCAATTGTCATCTTCAGAGAAGCAAGAAGCCCACTTTTATATTTACTTTTGACCTCTTAATCAGATTATAATAGCCAATGTGAGAATTTGGAAATTAAAATGCAGTAGAAGGAAAAATAAAGTAGGAAAGACAAGATTTTCAGGGCACCGAAGTTCGAATGTTAAAATTCCATTCTATTAAATAATTTGTTCTAATTTTTAAAAAGCCGTTGTAATTTTTTTACTATAAAAAAGCCTATTATCATTTTTAAACTTATCAAATGAGGGAATGCAACAAGTGTCACCGAACCAATTGTCATC
The DNA here is from genome assembly GCA_951213105.1 of Amaurobius ferox. Taxonomy (NCBI): domain Eukaryota; kingdom Metazoa; phylum Arthropoda; class Arachnida; order Araneae; family Amaurobiidae; genus Amaurobius; species Amaurobius ferox. The sequence continues at coordinate 88,078,681 of OX578153.1, forward strand.
TTCAGAGAAGCAAGAAGCCCACTTTTATATTTACTTTTGACCTCTTAATCAGATTATAATAGCCAATGTGAGAATTTGGAAATTAAAATGCAGTAGAAGGAAAAATAAAGTAGGAAAGTCAAGATTTTCAGGGCACCGAAGTTCGAATGTTAAAATTCCATTCTATTAAATAATTTGTTCTAATTTTTAAAAAACCATTGTAATTTTTTTACTATAAAAAAGCCTATTATCATTTTTAAGCTTATCAAATGAGAGAATGCAACAAGTGTCACCGAACCAATTGTCATCTTCAGAGAAGCAAGAAGCCCACTTTTATATTTACTTTTGACCTCTTAATCAGATTATAATAGCTAATGTGAGAATTTGGAAATTAAAATGCAGAAGAAGGAAAAATAAAGTAGGAAAGTCAAGATTTTCAGGGCACCGAAGTTCGAATGTTAAAATTCCATTCTATTAAATAATTTGTTCTAATTTTTAAAAAACCATTGTAATTTTTTTACTATAAAAAAGCCTATTATCATTTTTAAACTTATCACATGAGGGAATGCAACAAGTGTCACCGAACCAATTGTCATCTTCAGAGAAGCAAGAAGCCCACTTTTATATTTACTTTTGACCTCTTAATCAGATTATAATAACCAATGTGATAATTTGGAAATTAAAATGCAGTAGAAGGAAAAATAAAGTAGGAAAGTCAAGATTTTCAGGGCACCGAAGTTCGAATGTTAAAATTCCATTCTATTAAATAATTTGTTCTAATTTTTAAAAAACCATTGTAATTTTTTTACTATAAAAAAAGCCTATTATCATTTTTAAACTTATCAAATGAGGGAATGCAACAAGTGTCACCGAACCAATTGTCATCTTCAGAGAAGCAAGAAGCCCACTTTTATATTTACTTTTGACCTCTTAATCAGATTATAATAGCTAATGTGAGAATTTGGAAATTAAAATGCAGAAGAAGGAAAAATAAAGTAGGAAAGTCAAGATTTTCAGGGCACCGAAGTTCAAATGTTAAAATTCCATTCTATTAAATAATTTGTTCTAATTTTTAAAAAACCGTTGTAATTTTTTTACTATAAAAAAGCCTATTATCATTTTTAAACTTATCAAATGAGGGAATGCAACAAGTGTCACCGAACCAATTGTCATCTTCAGAGAAGCAAGAAGCCCACTTTTATATTTACTTTTGACCTCTTAATCAGATTATAATAGCTAATGTGAGAATTTGGAAATTAAAATGCAGAAGAAGGAAAAATAAAGTAGGAAAGTCAAGATTTTCAGGGCACCGAAGTTCGAATGTTAAAATTCCATTCTATTAAATAATTTGTTCTAATTTTTAAAAAACCATTGTAATTTTTTTACTATAAAAAAGCCTATTATCATTTTTAAACTTATCAAATGAGGGAATGCAACAAGTGTCACCGAACCAATTGTCATCTTCAGAGAAGCAAGAAGCCCACTTTTATATTTACTTTTGACCTCTTAATCAGATTATAATAACCAATGTGATAATTTGGAAATTAAAATGCAGTAGAAGGAAAAATAAAGTAGGAAAGACAAGATTTTCAGGGCACCGAAGTTCGAATGTTAAAATTCCATACTATTAAATAATTTGTTCTAATTTTTAAAAAACCGTTGTAATTTTTTTACTATAAAAAAGCCTATTATCATTTTTAAACTTATCAAATGAGGGAATGCAACAAGTGTCACCGAACCAATTGTCATCTTCAGAGAAGCAAGAAGCCCACTTTTATATTTACTTTTGACCTCTTAATCAGATTATAATAGCTAATGTGAGAATTTGGAAATTAAAATGCAGAAGAAGGAAAAATAAAGTAGGAAAGTCAAGATTTTCAGGGCACCGAAGTTCGAATGTTAAAATTCCATTCTATTAAATAATTTGTTCTAATTTTTAAAAAACCATTGTAATTTTTTTACTATAAAAAAGCCTATTATCATTTTTAAACTTATCAAATGAGGGAATGCAACAAGTGTCACCGAACCAATTGTCATCTTCAGAGAAGCAAGAAGCCCACTTTTATATTTACTTTTGACCTCTTAATCAGATTATAATAGCTAATGTGAGAATTTGGAAATTAAAATGCAGAAGAAGGAAAAATAAAGTAGGAAAGTCAAGATTTTCAGGGCACCGAAGTTCAAATGTTAAAATTCCATTCTATTAAATAATTTGTTCTAATTTTTAAAAAACCGTTGTAATTTTTTTACTATAAAAAAGCCTATTATCATTTTTAAACTTATCAAATGAGGGAATGCAACAAGTGTCACCGAACCAATTGTCATCTTCAGAGAAGCAAGAAGCCCACTTTTATATTTACTTTTGACCTCTTAATCAGATTATAATAGCTAATGTGAGAATTTGGAAATTAAAATGCAGAAGAAGGAAAAATAAAGTAGGAAAGTCAAGATTTTCAGGGCACCGAAGTTCGAATGTTAAAATTCCATTCTATTAAATAATTTGTTCTAATTTTTAAAAAACCATTGTAATTTTTTTACTATAAAAAAGCCTATTATCATTTTTAAACTTATCAAATGAGGGAATGCAACAAGTGTCACCGAACCAATTGTCATCTTCAGAGAAGCAAGAAGCCCACTTTTATATTTACTTTTGACCTCTTAATCAGATTATAATAGCTAATGTGAGAATTTGGAAATTAAAATGCAGAAGAAGAAAAAATAAAGTAGGAAAGTCAAGATTTTCAGGGCACCGAAGTTCGAATGTTAAAATTCCATTCTATTAAATAATTTGTTCTAATTTTTAAAAAACCATTGTAATTTTTTTACTATAAAAAAGCCTATTATCATTTTTAAACTTATCAAATGAGGGAATGCAACAAGTGTCACCGAACCAATTGTCATCTTCAGAGAAGCAAGAAGCCCACTTTTATATTTACTTTTGACCTCTTAATCAGATTATAATAACCAATGTGATAATTTGGAAATTAAAATGCAGTAGAAGGAAAAATAAAGTAGGAAAGACAAGATTTTCAGGGCACCGAAGTTCGAATGTTAAAATTCCATTCTATTAAATAATTTGTTCTAATTTTTAAAAAACCGTTGTAATTTTTTTACTATAAAAAAGCCTATTATCATTTTTATACTTATCAAATGAGGGAATGCAACAAGTGTCACCGAACCAATTGTCATCTTCAGAGAAGCAAGAAGCCCACTTTTATATTTACTTTTGACCTCTTAATCAGATTATAATAGCCAATGTGAGAATTTGGAAATTAAAATGCAGTAGAAGGAAAAATAAAGTAGGAAAGACAAGATTTTCAGGGCACCGAAGTTCGAATGTTAAAATTCCATTCTATTAAATAATTTGTTCTAATTTTTAAAAAGCCGTTGTAATTTTTTTACTATAAAAAAGCCTATTATCATTTTTAAACTTATCAAATGAGGGAATGCAACAAGTGTCACCGAACCAATTGTCATCTTCAGAGAAGCAAGAAGCCCACTTTTATATTTACTTTTGACCTCTTAATCAGATTATAATAGCCAATGTGAGAATTTGGAAATTAAAATGCAGTAGAAGGAAAAATAAAGTAGGAAAGTCAAGATTTTCAGGGCAGCGAAGTTCGAATGTTAAAATTCCATTCTATTAAATAATTTGTTCTAATTTTTAAAAAACCATTGTAATTTTTTTACTATAAAAAAGCCTATTATCATTTTTAAACTTATCAAATGAGAGAATGCAACAAGTGTCACCGAACCAATTGTCATCTTCAGAGAAGCAAGAAGCCCACTTTTATATTTACTTTTGACCTCTTAATCAGATTATAATAGCTAATGTGAGAATTTGGAAATTAAAATGCAGAAGAAGGAAAAATAAAGTAGGAAAGTCAAGATTTTCAGGGCACCGAAGTTCGAATGTTAAAATTCCATTCTATTAAATAATTTGTTCTAATTTTTAAAAAACCATTGTAATTTTTTTACTATAAAAAAGCCTATTATCATTTTTAAACTTATCAAATGAGGGAATGCAACAAGTGTCACCGAACCAATTGTCATCTTCAGAGAAGCAAGAAGCCCACTTTTATATTTACTTTTGACCTCTTAATCAGATTATAATAGCTAATGTGAGAATTTGGAAATTAAAATGCAGAAGAAGGAAAAATAAAGTAGGAAAGTCAAGATTTTCAGGGCACCGAAGTTCGAATGTTAAAATTCCATTCTATTAAATAATTTGTTCTAATTTTTAAAAAACCATTGTAATTTTTTTACTATAAAAAAGCCTATTATCATTTTTAAACTTATCAAATGAGGGAATGCAACAAGTGTCACCGAACCAATTGTCATCTTCAGAGAAGCAAGAAGCCCACTTTTATATTTACTTTTGACCTCTTAATCAGATTATAATAACCAATGTGATAATTTGGAAATTAAAATGCAGTAGAAGGAAAAATAAAGTAGGAAAGACAAGATTTTCAGGGCACCGAAGTTCGAATGTTAAAATTCCATTCTATTAAATAATTTGTTCTAATTTTTAAAAAACCGTTGTAATTTTTTTACTATAAAAAAGCCTATTATCATTTTTATACTTATCAAATGAGGGAATGCAACAAGTGTCACCGAACCAATTGTCATCTTCAGAGAAGCAAGAAGCCCACTTTTATATTTACTTTTGACCTCTTAATCAGATTATAATAGCCAATGTGAGAATTTGGAAATTAAAATGCAGTAGAAGGAAAAATAAAGTAGGAAAGACAAGATTTTCAGGGCACCGAAGTTCGAATGTTAAAATTCCATTCTATTAAATAATTTGTTCTAATTTTTAAAAAGCCGTTGTAATTTTTTTACTATAAAAAAGCCTATTATCATTTTTAAACTTATCAAATGAGGGAATGCAACAAGTGTCACCGAACCAATTGTCATCTTCAGAGAAGCAAGAAGCCCACTTTTATATTTACTTTTGACCTCTTAATCAGATTATAATAGCCAATGTGAGAATTTGGAAATTAAAATGCAGTAGAAGGAAAAATAAAGTAGGAAAGTCAAGATTTTCAGGGCAGCGAAGTTCGAATGTTAAAATTCCATTCTATTAAATAATTTGTTCTAATTTTTAAAAAACCATTGTAATTTTTTTACTATAAAAAAGCCTATTATCATTTTTAAACTTATCAAATGAGAGAATGCAACAAGTGTCACCGAACCAATTGTCATCTTCAGAGAAGCAAGAAGCCCACTTTTATATTTACTTTTGACCTCTTAATCAGATTATAATAGCTAATGTGAGAATTTGGAAATTAAAATGCAGAAGAAGGAAAAATAAAGTAGGAAAGTCAAGATTTTCAGGGCACCGAAGTTCGAATGTTAAAATTCCATTCTATTAAATAATTTGTTCTAATTTTTAAAAAACCATTGTAATTTTTTTACTATAAAAAAGCCTATTATCATTTTTAAACTTATCAAATGAGGGAATGCAACAAGTGTCACCGAACCAATTGTCATCTTCAGAGAAGCAAGAAGCCCACTTTTATATTTACTTTTGACCTCTTAATCAGATTATAATAACCAATGTGATAATTTGGAAATTAAAATGCAGTAGAAGGAAAAATAAAGTAGGAAAGTCAAGATTTTCAGGGCACCGAAGTTCGAATGTTAAAATTCCATTCTATTAAATAATTTGTTCTAATTTTTAAAAAACCGTTGTAATTTTTTTACTATAAAAAAGCCTATTATCATTTTTAAACTTATCAAATGAGGGAATGCAACAAGTGTCACCGAACCAATTGTCATCTTCAGAGAAGCAAGAAGCCCACTTTTATATTTACTTTTGACCTCTTAATCAGATTATAATAGCTAATGTGAGAATTTGGAAATTAAAATGCAGAAGAAGGAAAAATAAAGTAGGAAAGTCAAGATTTTCAGGGCACCGAAGTTCGAATGTTAAAATTCCATTCTATTAAATAATTTGTTCTAATTTTTAAAAAACCATTGTAATTTTTTTACTATAAAAAAGCCTATTATCATTTTTAAACTTATCAAATGAGGGAATGCAACAAGTGTCACCGAACCAATTGTCATCTTCAGAGAAGCAAGAAGCCCACTTTTATATTTACTTTTGACCTCTTAATCAGATTATAATAACCAATGTGATAATTTGGAAATTAAAATGCAGTAGAAGGAAAAATAAAGTAGGAAAGACAAGATTTTCAGGGCACCGAAGTTCGAATGTTAAAATTCCATACTATTAAATAATTTGTTCTAATTTTTAAAAAACCGTTGTAATTTTTTTACTATAAAAAAGCCTATTATCATTTTTAAACTTATCAAATGAGGGAATGCAACAAGTGTCACCGAACCAATTGTCATCTTCAGAGAAGCAAGAAGCCCACTTTTATATTTACTTTTGACCTCTTAATCAGATTATAATAGCTAATGTGAGAATTTGGAAATTAAAATGCAGAAGAAGGAAAAATAAAGTAGGAAAGTCAAGATTTTCAGGGCACCGAAGTTCGAATGTTAAAATTCCATTCTATTAAATAATTTGTTCTAATTTTTAAAAAACCATTGTAATTTTTTTACTATAAAAAAGCCTATTATCATTTTTAAACTTATCAAATGAGGGAATGCAACAAGTGTCACCGAACCAATTGTCATCTTCATAGAAGCAAGAAGCCCACTTTTATATTTACTTTTGACCTCTTAATCAGATTATAATAGCTAATGTGAGAATTTGGAAATTAAAATGCAGAAGAAGGAAAAATAAAGTAGGAAAGTCAAGATTTTCAGGGCACCGAAGTTCAAATGTTAAAATTCCATTCTATTAAATAATTTGTTCTAATTTTTAAAAAACCGTTGTAATTTTTTTACTATAAAAAAGCCTATTATCATTTTTAAACTTATCAAATGAGGGAATGCAACAAGTGTCACCGAACCAATTGTCATCTTCAGAGAAGCAAGAAGCCCACTTTTATATTTACTTTTGACCTCTTAATCAGATTATAATAGCTAATGTGAGAATTTGGAAATTAAAATGCAGAAGAAGGAAAAATAAAGTAGGAAAGTCAAGATTTTCAGGGCACCGAAGTTCGAATGTTAAAATTCCATTCTATTAAATAATTTGTTCTAATTTTTAAAAAACCATTGTAATTTTTTTACTATAAAAAAGCCTATTATCATTTTTAAACTTATCAAATGAGGGAATGCAACAAGTGTCACCGAACCAATTGTCATCTTCAGAGAAGCAAGAAGCCCACTTTTATATTTACTTTTGACCTCTTAATCAGATTATAATAACCAATGTGATAATTTGGAAATTAAAATGCAGTAGAAGGAAAAATAAAGTAGGAAAGACAAGATTTTCAGGGCACCGAAGTTCGAATGTTAAAATTCCATTCTATTAAATAATTTGTTCTAATTTTTAAAAAACCGTTGTAATTTTTTTACTATAAAAAAGCCTATTATCATTTTTAAACTTATCAAATGAGGGAATGCAACAAGTGTCACCGAACCAATTGTCATCTTCAGAGAAGCAAGAAGCCCACTTTTATATTTACTTTTGATCTCTTAATCAGATTATAATAGCCAATGTGAGAATTTGGAAATTAAAATGCAGTAGAAGGAAAAATAAAGTAGGAAAGACAAGATTTTCAGGGCACCGAAGTTCGAATGTTAAAATTCCATTCTATTAAATAATTTGTTCTAATTTTTAAAAAGCCGTTGTAATTTGTTTACTATAAAAAAGCCTATTATCATTTTTATACTTATCAAATGAGGGAATGCAACAAGTGTCACCGAACCAATTGTCATCTTCAGAGAAGCAAGAAGCCCACTTTTATATTTACTTTTGACCTCTTAATCAGATTATAATAGCCAATGTGAGAATTTGGAAATTAAAATGCAGTAGAAGGAAAAATAAAGTAGGAAAGACAAGATTTTCAGGGCACCGAAGTTCGAATGTTAAAATTCCATTCTATTAAATAATTTGTTCTAATTTTTAAAAAGCCGTTGTAATTTTTTTACTATAAAAAAGCCTATTATCATTTTTAAACTTATCAAATGAGGGAATGCAACAAGTGTCACCGAACCAATTGTCATCTTCAGAGAAGCAAGAAGCCCACTTTTATATTTACTTTTGACCTCTTAATCAGATTATAATAGCCAATGTGAGAATTTGGAAATTAAAATGCAGTAGAAGGAAAAATAAAGTAGGAAAGTCAAGATTTTCAGGGCACCGAAGTTCGAATGTTAAAATTCCATTCTATTAAATAATTTGTTCTAATTTTTAAAAAACCATTGTAATTTTTTTACTATAAAAAAGCCTATTATCATTTTTAAACTTATCAAATGAGAGAATGCAACAAGTGTCACCGAACCAATTGTCATCTTCAGAGAAGCAAGAAGCCCACTTTTATATTTTTTGACCTCTTAATCAGATTATAATAACCAATGGGATAATTTGGAAATTAAAATGCAGTAGAAGGAAAAATAAAGTAGGAAAGTCAAGATTTTCAGGGCACCGAAGTTCGAATGTTAAAATTCCATTCTATTAAATAATTTGTTCTAATTTTTAAAAAACCGTTGTAATTTTTTTACTATAAAAAAGCCTATTATCATTTTTAAACTTATCAAATGAGGGAATGCAACAAGTGTCACCGAACCAATTGTCATCTTCAGAGAAGCAAGAAGCCCACTTTTATATTTACTTTTGACCTCTTAATCAGATTATAATAGCCAATGTGAGAATTTGGAAATTAAAATGCAGTAGAAGGAAAAATAAAGTAGGAAAGACAAGATTTTCAGGACACTGAAGTTCGAATGTTAAAATTCCATTCCATTAAATAATTTGTTTTAATTTAAAAATAAACGTTCTTATTTCTGTACTATATAAAAAAAACTACTATCATCTTTAAGCTTATCAACTGAAGGAATGCAACAAGTGTCACCGAACCATTTGTCATCTTCAGAAAAGCAAACAGCCCACTTTTTTTGTTTTTAGCAGCCCATTTTGTGTTTTTTATCCTCGTCTGTGCTGAGGTACAATCAATAGATTAAATTATCTTATAAACATAATTTTTTGATAAGCATAATGAATTGAAATTTGCCTTATGTTTTTAAAAATAATTAAAATGTTGTTTTTTTCACATAGTGTACTGTGTAACCCAGCTTGTGTAACGTTTTAGGTAAATAAATATCACATTTATTATCCATTATTATTTTATTAATTTTTCCCATATTTTACCCCGTTTTATAACATTCGATAAACCGGCATTCGAAGTCCCGAACATGCCGGATTAACAGAGTCAACTGTATAGAGTATCAAGAATGTTAAAAGAAGTCTAAACAAGATTTAACAAGATTTCTAAGACACAGGCATGAGAAAGCTACATGCCAATACATGAAATATTTTCATCCCATAAAATAATTTATTCTACTCAGAATTACTCTATTTCTTGTAAAATAAAAGCATCTCACTATTATTTAGATTCATTAACTGCAGAAGGGCAAGCAGTAAATGTTAAGCATCACCTCCAAAGCAACAGTTTATTTTCGTATTTACTTAAAAACCCTTAATCAGGTTACCCTATGTTGCGCAACTATACCGAAAACTTCCATTAAAAAGAGGTAAAAATGACTGCGGTCGCTATGGCAACCGCAAAGAGGAGTCGGTTAAGGTTGCTTAAGGTTGCTTGTCGAGAGAAGATAGGCCATAGTTGAGTAAAGTCGTGAGGAAATTTTATGTTAATTTTTTTTACAACCATTTATTTAACTTGATCTGCAGCTTATTTGCCAGTGGGATTTAAAATTTTAGCCCCTAACTGATCATGTTCCATTCATTACAGAAACATGAAATTTGTTGTCTTTTGTGGTACGTACATTTTAACTCTTTTCATTTTTAACCTAATCAAGCTAGCCCATCCTGGGCCCGCCATAGCGATGTACTCGATCTTGGCGAATAACTAGAGAACCAGAGCGGCAAGAAAGAATGCCGTTGCCTTTTGCGTATATGTTAATTTTTTGGATTTTTAATCTCATCGGGCGAGCCCGTCTTGGGCCCGCAATAGGAATGTACTAGTTTTTTAAAAATAACTTGTGAACCGGAGCAGCTAGACAGTTCAAATTTAGCATATAGTTGTATTTGGTGACATATTTCATATCTTTGAATTTTGATCCTTATCAGAATAGCCCGTTCTGGATCCGCCATAGGAATGTACTCGATCTTGGTGAAACAGCAACATGAAATGTGTTGTCTTATGCGGTACATTTTAACTCTTTTCATTTTTAACCTTATCAAACTAGCCGTCCTGGGCCCGCCATAGGGATGTACTCGATCTTGTGAATAACTACAGAACCAAAGCGGCAAGAAAGTATGCCGTTGCCTTTTGCGTATATGTTAATTTTTTGGATTTTTAATCTCATCGGGCGAGCCCGTCTTGGGCCCGCAATACGAATGTACTAGTTTTTTAAAAATACCTTGTGAACCGGAGCAGCTAGACAGTTCAAATTTAGCATATAGTTGTATTTGGTGACATATTTCATATCTTTGAATTTTGAACTTTATCAGAATAGCCCGTCCTGGATCCGCCATAGGAATGTACTCAATCTTGGTGAATAACTATAGAACCAGAACATCAAGAAAGTCCAAATTTTGGTATGTCGTTGTCTTTAGTCATATATGTTAATTTTAAATATCATCGGACTTGCCCGTCTTGGACTAGCCATAGGAATGTACTCTATTTTTTTTTCAATAACTTGAGAAATGGATCAGCCAGAAAGCAAGAAATTTAGCATATACTAGTTGCATTTGGCGACATATTTCAAATCTTTGAATTTTGTACCTTATCGCGGTAGCCCGTCCTGGGTCTGCAATAGAAATGTACTCGATCTAATGGAGTAACTCAAGAATCAGAGGATTAAGAAAGTCCAAATTTGGAATGTCGTTGACTTTCATACATTTAAGTTGCATACATTTTAAGTTATATACAAATGTTAAAAGAAGGTACTAAAACACTCACATTATGTGTATATATATATATATATATATATATATATATGTGTGTGTGTGTGTGTGTGTATATATATATATGTATATATATATATATGTATATATATATATATACATATATGTATATATATATATATATATATATATATATATATATATATATATATATATATATATATATATATATATATATATATATATATATTCTTAAATTAATATATATATATATACATATATATATATTAATTTAAGAAGTAATATCTGAAACGCGCTAACATGAATTTTATATGATGATTGATGCAGTGTGTTACATAGCATATTAGGTACATTAAATGAAGTTGAAATACGGTTCAACAATTTTTCCAGGGCGCTGGCATGAGAAGGGCACAATACATGAAATAATTTTATTCCATAACCAGAACGGCTTACCCAGCGTTGCTCGAGTCTTAAATAAGCTCGCACTGCGTAAATAATACATATATAGATAACACCCCTCACTATTCAAATCGTCTGGTGTGAATCAAAATCGTACATCTTCTTTTATTATATACTACAACGAATTACCCGGCGTTGCCCGAGTCCGAAATAAGAGCCCACTACTTAAATAATACAGACAGCACCACTCTATTTCCAAATCGCCTGTTTTGAACTAAAATCAACGCCTCGTTTATATATGCGAAACTATGTGTATTAAGCCATAAATATGCTCCTTTGATCTGACCTAAATAGGCTCAGTTGATATACCTAAAATAAGCGCTCGATCACCAATCGTTGAAAATATTTGGAAATACGAAAAAAGTCGGAAAAAAAAAGAAAAAGAAATCCTTTATTTCCAAAGCAAAATTAAAAAAATATTGCTATCACAGCGAATTTTCATCCAATTAGAGTCAAATTCTAGCGCAATACCAAATTAAAAAAGAATTGAAACGAAATCTTTTAAATTTGCAAAGCTAGAAAACAGGTAAATTAAATCCACTAAGTTCGCAAACAGCTGTTTTTCCGTGAAGACAAAATGTCTGCCGTTTAATCAAAACATATGTTCGTCTGTAGCAGCAATGGAAGAATTTTATCGTCTGCTCTTCCCGGAATATAAATGATTTTGAAGTCGTAATTCCAACTTTAAATAAATGTTCCTAACTTTTAAACTAATTTGAATTAAAAAAAAATCTTAACGAAGTGCATTGTACAGTGACGTGAAGCACCTCTGCAGCAAATTTTACCGCTGTTCGACGCTTCGATTTTCCGCTGCAAACGACAACCACACATTACACAAATATCTTCTTTTACCACGTAAGAAAAAACAATTTATTCTAATTAGAATGTCTTTCTTATTTCTTCACAGAGGAAAGCATCTAGCTTTCGTATTTACTTATAGCTTCTTAATCAGATTACCCATTGTTGTGCAACTATACTGAAAACTTCCATTAAGGAAAGTAAAAATGACTACGGTCCCCATGGCAACTGGGAAAAGATGGCGTCGACTAAGTATGCCAGATTGAATTGATTAACGTCGGAAGAAAATAATGGCTATAATAAGTAATACAAATACATTTTTATTTCTTTTCCACGTTCACTTTAAGATGATATATCTGAAAAAAAAAATTGTATAACTTCTGATGCACTGTTTTATGGAGAAAAGCGAGTTTGTTAAAATGAAGCCTGAATTCGATTTGACAAGTTTTCTGGGATACTGGAATTTACTTTATGTATTCTTTTATTTTAATTGTGTTTCTATTTTTAAGGAGCCATTCGAAAAACCGACAAGTTCTACTTTTACAATCTGTACCAAAATCTAATCAGCATCTGATAATGCACTTTCCCATACTGCCATATTTCATGGAAATCGGCCGAATAGTTTTAAAGCGAGGGAACATACATATAAGCACACGCGTGTGCACACACAGAGAAAGAAAAATGCGGGAAAAAACCAATTGCAAAGTTAGTATTGTCTAATAAATGGGAATCGGGAAAAGACAGTTATTTCACACAATATGAAAAATAAATTATCGCCGTCCTTAATAGACAATGCATATACAGAAGGAATATGATCGTGTACTTCAAGCATTGCAGGGGTCACAGTGTAGAAGCTCTGATTATACAACTTTCTCACAAGTATTCATTGTCTTCCCTATACGCGTTTTGTTCGTTCATGGTGTTAATCCCCACTCATTAGAGACAATGCTCAACAAATTTTTAACAAGTTTCTTTCGCCTATCTCACTTCGTTTCGAGTTCGTCATCCTAACGTTTAAAATTCTTCGCTAGAGGCGCTGCAATCGCTTTCATTCAATCGGGCATGATCATTTTACTCTAGCTAGATCTAATGTGCTCACTCATAAAACCATTTCTTACAAAGTTATCAGAGTGTTGAAAGACTTTCCCAGGAATCCTTTATTTTTGCTTTCTCGTACTATGTGATATAGTAAAGTATTGTTTTCACGACAATTTTCGGTTGGTTGGTTGGTTAGGGACTTTTGGCACAAGATCCAAAAAGGATATGCTGCGCCAGACATATGGTATTCAAATACAGAAAATAGTAAAGAATAACGAGAAAGATCAATCATGATTAAAGCATTGATTATGAAACACTTTCCAACTTCAATGCAATTCTATTTAAACAGGTCTAAAATGCAATACATTCCTCGGTAATATTTTAAAACTTATCACAATACTACATTAATTTATTATATTTGGAAACTTAAACCTTCATCGAAAAAAATGAACTTCATTCAAATGACGGCATTGAAATATAAATTGCCTGGTTTAAACATCTATAAAATGTGATACATTCCTCGGTAATAATTTTAGAATTATCATAAGACTACGATAATTTATTATATTTGAAAAGTTCATCGAAAACAACTGAAATTCATTCAAATGACGTCATAGAAAAAATAACACGCCTGGCTCTCTCTCTATAAAAGCAGCATTTCATTCATAAATAATTTCCCATTCATGTTATTCATCACAATACTATAAAAATTTATTTTATTTAAAAATTAAGACCATGGAGCTACAAGTAATTATTAAACTCTATGCGTAAAACTTCATCGAAAAAAAATCGTCCTTCTCTTTGTAAAATCAATGAAAATTTCATTCATATCAGCTATGCAGACTCCATGAACTAAATGATTTTGTGTTAAAGAAATACAGCAATTCTAATACAACTCATTCTACATATTTTGCTGTTTACATTTTACATAGGTGAAAAATAGGTTTCGTTGAAATAATCAAATTTGGATGAGCATTTAAACTCAAATTTATTGTAATTGCGTTGATTCAGTATGTAGATGCACAGAATTTAACCAAAAACAAGAAAGATCAATCATGCTTAAAGCATTGATTATGAAACACTTTCCAACTTCAATGCAATTTTATTTAAACAAGTCTAAAATGCAATACATTCCTCGGTAATATTTTGAAACTTATCACAATACTGCATTAATTTATTATATTTGAAAACTTAAACCTTCATCGAAAAAAATGAACTTCATTCAAATGACGGCATTGAAATATAAATTGCCTGGTTTAAACATCTCTAAAATGTTATACATTCCTCGGTAATAGTTTTAGAATTATCATAATACTAAGATAATTTATTATATTTGAAAACTTCACCCCGAAAACAACTGAAATTAATTCAAATGACGTCATAGAAAAAATAACACGCCTGGATCTCTATAAAAACAAGATTTCATTCATAACTTTCTCTCATTCAATTCATTCATCACAATACTATAATAATTTATTTTATTTAAACATTTTGTTTAAGACCATGGAGCTACAAAAAATTAAACTCTATGCTTGAAACTTCATCGAAAAAAATCGTCCTTCTCTTTATGAAATCAATTAATATTTCATTCATATCAGCCATGCAGACTCCATGGACTAAATTATTTTGTGTTAAAAAAATACAGGAATTCTAATACAACTCATTCTATATATTTTGCTGTTTACATTTTACATAGGTGAAAAATAGGCTTAGTTGTAGATATAATCAAATTTAGATGAGCATTTAAACTCAAATATATTGTCATTACGTTGTTTCAGTATGTAGATGCACAGAATTTAAGCCAAAATAAAGTAGTTTTAGGACGGATACAACACTCAATATGAATTAAAAAGAACTTAAAAAAATCACGATTTTGAAACAAGATGGATGCCATATATCATTTTGAAGTGGGTCATGTGATCTTTTCATATCATGGTCACGTGATCGTTTCATATAAGAGGTGTAATTATTATTTTAATTTTTATTTAAAAAACTACTGAATATATTTCGTTGAATTTTTTTTTTTATATATTTTATGGAACAATTTGAATAATACCTAAAATTTTCGAAGCAATTTGTGAATTTTAAATCCGCTTAAAAAATGTTTGAAAAATTAGGTCCCATAGGGCTCAATGTATTTCATTTTTTCGACCCGGGTTCAATCCAAAATTAATTGGGTAATATTATTCATTTATATTCCTATAGGTTCTACAGACCGTCTGAACAACATACTAAAATTTCATTTTGATTAAGTCATTTTTACGGCAGTTATCGTGCTAACGGACAGACAGACAGACAGAATGAACAAAGTCATAAACACTTTTCAACTTTGTTGTAAAGTGTTAAAAAGGTAAGTGGTATTTTTGAACTACTTCCGAGAAAATTAGCGTCTCGCGATCAAGTAATTACGTTTTTCCAGCAAGATTTACTGACGCTCACCCTTAAAAGATATTAAAATAGTATGCATTCACATAAATTAGCCTAATATTAGGCTAATGTATCTAATCAGTTTGTTTGACTGACCTGTTAGGTTGCTATCAACTACATAATGTTTTTTTTTAAAGAGTTGGGAATAATTTATAACAACTTTCATACCAAAGCAAGAAAAACAATCATGCATAAGCATTGATTATGAAACACTTTCCAACTGAAATGTAATTTCATTTAAAATTTTTCTAAAATGTGATTCATTCAGTGGTAATATATTTTACATTATCACAGTACTACAGTAATTTATTATACTTAAATATTTAAAACTGTATCGAAATATAAATCATCTGATTCTTTATGCAAAATCAATGAATATTTCATTCATATAACTTGTATTCCAGACTCCAGAGCTAAATAATTTTGTGTGAAAAAAATTCAGCAATTCTTATGTAATTCATCTTACAATCGCTTGAGATATTTGCATTCTGTATATGTTAAAATTAGGCTTCCTTGAAGAAATAATAAAAGTTTAGGGATCATTTAAAATCACAACTATTGTAATTGCATAGGCACGGAATTTAGATACACAGATAATATATATGTGTATGTGTATGTACTCAAAGTATTGGAATCGTGCCGAAGATCGGAACTCGAATTTTCAAAGTATCTACACGTTTTGGGACTTCTAGAACACGAAAAAACTACTTTTAGGAAGACGTCTGTGTGTGTAAGGGTGTATCTGTCTATGTTTCTGTGTGTCTGTGTGGATATTACATCCACTCTAATTGAAAAACTAATGGACCGAATTTCATACAATTTGGTAGGTATGTTTTTTGTGGGAAATCCTGATGTTCATTAGATTATAGTACGATTCGTAATAAAAGAATCTGCCTTCTTTGCGAAATGGCCGCAGAAATTGCCTTTATCCACTCTAGCTAAAAACTAATGAACCAAATTTAACAAAATTTGGAGTATAATATTTCAATAACCTACAAGTGATTTATATACCAAATTTAACAAAATTTTGTATATAAATCATTTGTAGGTTATTCTACTACGATTCGGGAAAAAGGAACGGGCTATTTTTGCGAAATGGCCAGCAAAAATCGTTATATATAAAAATAAAAGACTACGTGTGCTCAATTATATCAATTAAATTCCTATTTTATATGTGATTTTTGACAACAAAAAGAATAAGACTAACCCCATTACTCTAGGACTAGCCGTTCTTGAGATATTCTAGTTTTTTCGCGTTTTCGCTACGCCACCTTTGACAATAAGTCCAGTTATCAAATGAGAACCAAATTTAAGTTTAACGTGTAAATTCAATGTCATTTAAAATACTTATGTTGTGCAGATAAACTCAAATTATCATTGAATAAATAAAGAGAACGAATATGAGTCTGCAGGGAAAGACATGTGCTGTCCACATCAGAATTTTTAACAATATTACAACAATGATTTATAAAAGTGAACGGGGATTAATTGCGGGTCATTTCGAAAACAATGTATGATCTATATTTAAAGATCCACCAAATTGCTGTAGAATAAAATGTTCTACAAATTTAAGCTGTGTACCAAATTTTAACTCTCTAGGACGTAGGAAAGTGCATTTAAAATGCCATCAATTAAATTTATCATGAAGAGTTATATAAAATTTAAAAAAAATGAAAAATTGTTATCTACCAAATTATTTTAAAATATGAAGCCACTCCCATATGCAAAACGTTTTAACAAATGGAGAGATATTTATTATATAATATCTCTCTCTTTTCTTTCTGGAAGATATCCCAAAGTCAGAATTTAATTGAATTTGTTTTTTTCCCTATATTAAATAATTTTTTTAATTAAAAAACTACTTAACATATTTTACTGAATTTTTTTTTATATATTCTATGGGATAATGTGAATATTTCCTAAAAATTTCGAAGCAATTCGTGAATTTTAAATTTACTTAAAAAATGTTTGAAAAATTAGGTCCCATAGGGTTCAATGTATTTCATTTTTTCAACCCGGGTTCAATAAAAAACTAATTGGGTGATATTATTTATTTATATTCCCATAGGTCCTACAGACCGTCTGAACAACATACTAAAATTTCATTTTGATAAACTCATTTTTACGGCAGTTATCGTGCTAACGGACAGACAGACAGACAGACAGACAGACAGACAGACAGACAGAATGAACAAAGTCATAAACACTTTTCAACTTTGTTGTAAAGTCTTAATAAAGTGGTTTTAAGACGGATACAACACTCAATATGAATTAAAAAGAACTTTAAAAATCACGATTTTGAGACAAGATGGATGCCATACATCATTTTGAAGTGGGTCACGTGATCTTTTCATATAAGAGGTGTTATTATTATTTTTATTTTTATTTAAAAAACTACTGAATATATTTCGCTGAATTTTTTTTTATATATTTTATGGAACAATTTGAATATTACCTAAAATTTTCGAAGCAATTTGTGACTTTTAAATCCGCTTAAGAAATGTTTGAAAAATTAGGTCCCATAGGGCTCAATGTATTTCATTTTTTCAACCCGGGTTCAATCCAAAACTAATTGGGTGATACTATTAATTTATATTCCCGTAGGTCCTACAGACCGTCTGAACAACATACTAAAATTTCATTTTGATTAAGTCATTTTTACGGCAGTTATCGTGCTAACGGACAGACAGACAGACAGACAGAATGAACAAAGTCATAAACACTTTTCAACTTTGTTGTAAAGTGTTCAAAACAAGTGTATAATCTAAAAGGGAGATAATGTATGAATAAAACAAGACAATGCAAGAAGGATAATGATGGAAACAAGATGAAAAATGTCTAAAAGGTGATAGGAAGTGAATTTAAATACGATGGTAAAAACCAATGTCTAATAAGAATGGAAAAATTCCGGAATGAGGATTTTCTCCAATCAAATCTACCAAAGTTAAAGTGTACATTTTAAAATGCCTAAAACGAAACTGTTTATAGATAGGACAAGTAATTAAAATATGTTTTACACTCACTGCGGTTTGACAAACATTACAAAGGGGTTCAATTTCTCCCACAATTTTCGATTTCGAGATTTTGCTGCATGGCAGCCTAGGACAAAATTTGACATAATTTTGTATTAGAGGTCTTATTTATGGCTCAATAATCACGAGACTTTTTAGTTTCAATTATTATGAAAAATAGCCGCAATACAATTTTTTGTTCGTGACGTCATTAGTCCCCCTCCGGGGGGATAACTCCACCGGGGGTTACATTGAAATTGGAGGGGAGATATGCTACAAAAATGAATTCTAATATGAGAAAGTCAAGTTGAGCCACTCTCAATTTAATTAACTTCAATTTAAATCTTCAGAATTAGTGAGAAAAATCTTTCTCATATATCCCTTAAAATCTTCGTTACAATGTGGCTTTCTAATTTTCCCTTAGAGTAGATGAGAAATGGAAACAGTAATTCACAGCTGTTACTGTACTCCACAAACGAGCAGTTTAAAAACATGTCAGAGGAACATCCAGGAGTAAAATTTATCACTACATCCAAAAGAGCTAAACACTTCTCGAAAAATCTGCTATCACCTTTAAACTCATTAACTTGCTGAGTATATTAATTGTCGTGTAACTGCGTGTCGCCTTCAGAGTGGTACCCCCCTCCCCCTTAAATTTATTTTTGGTTCATCCTCTTTATTCAAATTACCCCTATTCCAAATCCATAACAAAAACTGTATAATAAAGAGAGACAAAAATGGATAAGGTCGCCAAGGCAACCGGAATTAGAAGGAATCCAGTAGGGATTTCGATTAAGGATGCCAGAGTCATTAATCCCGCGAGAAGATGTAGTAAACAAAGGCGGGAGGGAAAATCTGGGGTATTTTCCCTACAGATTAACAATTTTTGATATTGGGGTAAATAACAATACAAATTATAAAATTATAACTAGATTACATACATTTCGCAGCTTTTTCTATTCTTGGCTTTTATTTCCTACCACATGCACCCTAACTGGCAATATTTGTATTCATTTAATTACTTTGATGGCTATTTTTAATTGTATCAAATGGAATACAGTTTGAATTGGGTTTTTTGAAATATATTGTACTTATATGTAAAACTTATAGTTGTTGTTGTTGAGACCCAGACCGTCCGACTTACCAGAAATGTACAACTTATAGTGTACTATGCCCCCCCCCCCTTTTTTTGTTATTTTTATATGCTTCAAACTTTTGTGTCTCTATATTCTTTGTTTCTTTCGGCTGTTTTATATTTGTTTAATGTATGTCTCTGTGTGTTGTTATTTCTGTGATTTTCCCGGCCATTCGTTGAAAATGCAGTTTCATCCAGCTCACTTTTCTGGATAATAATAATAATAATAATATAATAACAATAATAATAATAACTCGATTATGCTAAATATCATTCGCACTAGAAATTTTCTGAATATCAAAAACTGTTTCAAATTAATGCATAAAAATATTGCACGTTTTATAGTTCTGGTAATATGAAAGATTGTTGTTTGTAAAACAATATATAATCTCCGAATCTGTATGGTATCTTATTTTCAACATTTTCGGACATTTAAAGCTAAAACTCAAGTGCAGCAGTACTTTTAATATTTTGATTTGAAGAATAGCCACCAAGCGATTCTGGTATGTAAAATGTAACTCGATTACCTTAGTTACCACAATAGAATGATAAACTGAAAATAAATTCGCTGATAATATACAATGAAAAAACCGCCTGCTGCAACTATACATTAAATTATCTCAAAAATGGTTGATTGTACATCCATAGAGTTAATTAAGAAAATTTATGATATATTTTTTCAGCGCATAAAGGTATGAAGACGAATTTTGTGTGTACAGCCGTTCTCTAGTTGTAGCTAAAAATTCTATAGCAAAAAATTCTAAAATTTATACTATATATTGTTCCTGTTTACGCTATACTTATAAATAAACGTGTTAGTTATCAAGAAATTTGGACTCATTACTGTATCCTGAGCGTACATACACGATTCTTGAGGATACGTCGTATCAACACATACACACACACACACACACACACACACACACACACACACACACACCACATCAAAAACGATCGATTCGAGTATATCTTGCCTTATTTTCAACATTTTCAGGAATTTTAAACAAAATTATTTACAGCAGTATTTTTTATAATTTGCTTTGAAGAATAGCCATCAAACAATTTCGATATTTGAAGCGTAATTCGGTAACGATAGTTTCCACAATGGAATCAAAAACTATAAATCATTGATAGAACATAATAACAAAAAACCGTCTGCCGTAACTATAAATTCAAATAACTGAATAATGGTTGATGGTACACCAAAAAACTCTAGTAACAAAAATTTAGGATGTTCTTTACTGCGCATGGTGATGTAAAAACGAATTTTGTGTGTACGGCCGTTCTCCAGATGTAGCTGGAATACCGTTAGAGCATAAACGTCTACGATTTATAAATTTATAAAACAAAATTCTAAGATTTTATATTTTTCTCATTACTTATAGACCAAGTCCTACGTGTATGCAAAATTTCAAGTTTCTACCCTCAGCAGTTAGAGCTTGTGAAATCCATCCCTTTTTGCAGTTAGTCAGTCTCACTCAGCTGTATGTATATAAGATTAATACCTGAGAATATCGAGGAGTCACACATTCCAGATATTTTTAACTTAATTTTTAAGAATTACTGACTAAAACCAGTCTCATATCCCCCAAAGAACCTTCGTTATAATTCGACTTTCTAACTTTTTCCCTGAATTAGGCGCTAAATAAAAAGTAATTCACAGCTGCTACTGTAGTGCACAAAAGAGCAGTTTAAAAACACAGCAAGTCAGAGAGCACATATACGAGCAAATTTATCACTACATCCAAAACAGCTAAACACTTCTGCTATCATCTCTGAACTCATCAACTGGCAGAGTACATTAATTGTCATGCCACTGGAGTGGTAACCCTCCCCCCCCCCCCTTCTCCCATTTATTTTTGGCCAGCCCTCTTAATTTAAATTACCTCCTATTATACGTCCATACCGAAAACTGCAATAAAAGGAGACAAAAATAACTAAGGTCGCCAAGGCAACCGGAAGGAGAAAGAATCCATTAGGGATTTCGATTAAGGATGCCAAAGTCATTAATCCCGGGAGAAGATGGGAGGAAACAGAGGTGTGAGGGAAAATTTGAAGTATTTTTCCCTACAGATTAACAAATTTCGATATTGGGGGGAAATAATAATACAAATCGGATGTGGGCAGCACATAACTTTCTCTACTTATGCAATAACTTAACTTCCTTCACAGCGAAATAATGGTGTGCAAAATTCACCGAACAATGATTTTGGCATTGAAGTAACACCACGTAAATTGAAATTTGGCGTTTTTGATAACTTACTAGCCCAAACTTACTAACAACTTACTAACCTCATTTCATACTCACAGGCAAAATCTTCATCAAAATGCAATTAACATTTAATTAACATCAATTGAGGGAAATAAATGACTATGGGCGAATTGTTGGAAGTTAAAATACAAAGCTATTACAAAAAGTGTCTTCTCTCGTGAATGGAGCGATCTAGATTCGATAAAAATGATATTACATAATATTGCATATGAAAAGTGAACATATTTGACCATACTTACTAATTTTTTTTTATATAAATTTTTTTGATGAATTTGTTTGAAAAAAGTAAAATATATCGAGAATGATTCATCCCAGTGTTGTTCTAAAGCTTGTGTCATTCGTTCTAAAGTTTCTATCTTTTGCTTTCTAATGAAAAATTACGGTCTGAAAGAATTATTTATTTATCATTTCTAAAATACTTTATTTTCAAATAAATTTAAAATAAATCTACTTAAAGAAACGTGCAATACGTGTTCATGTTAAAAAGTGTTTATTCAAAAACGTGTTCATGCTAAAGTTCGAAATTTTTTGTCCGTAGTTTTCTAATTAAAAATTACATACGAAATTATTATTTATTTAACAATATTCAGAATTCTGATTTTTAATTGATATTTCATAAATAGATTCGAACATCTTGCACTATCTCGAGAAAGATTTATGATAGCCCTCTTCTAAAGTTTGAATCATTTGTTTTATAATGAAAAATTATATCTGAAAAATTTTTTTGGCAATATTATTGAAAGTGGTGATTTTTTTATGAGTTTATCAAAAAATCCATTCGAAAATTGAAGGGGGGGTGGGGGTGGGGTCTTTCAAACATTCGATTGCATTTAAAATCAATGGGGTTCCAGTATATATTGATTGTAATAATTGCACAAAATTATATTTGAAACGCTTCAGCATTTTTCGTTTGACTGGAGAAAACAAATTATTCACAAAGAGGGAAAAATCAAATATGGAGGTGACTCATGATAAATATTTATATGGGGGGGGGGGGAGGCACTTTTTGTATGGGTGGCTCCGTACACACTCATATGAGCAAATGTATCATTCTGCACTCAAATACTGCTAAACTCATCGAAAAAATCAGCTATTATCTTTGTCAACTTCGAACTCATTAACCAAAGGAGTACATTAACTGCCACCGAGTCACGTAATATTTCTGCAGCAGCAGTTCATTTTCGCTAGACACCCCCCCCCCCCCTCTTAATAAGATTACCGTACCTTGTGCATCTATAACCAAAACTGTAATTAGAAGGAGGTAAAAATGACCACGGTCTCCATGGCAACTGAAAACAGGAGTCGTCGATTGAGGATTTCGATTAAGGAAGCCGGAGTGACTTAATCTCGGGGGACGATTGAAGTGGAAGTTTTAAGAGAAAACAAAGGCGTGAGAAGAAGAAATGGGCTGGAAGTAAGACTGTTAATTTTTCTTGGATGTGGTGTAAGAAATTACCCAAGTAAAGCAATAAATAATTTAAATTGAGAAATTATTTTTAATATAATTTAATAAAAGAAAATACCCGATTCGAAGAATAGAATTATCTCAACATATTCAAAATTGTATTTGAAATAGCTGTAAAACAACCTTGGAATCATAATCGTATACTAAACTTTTTTACTTTCCTTATATACATAGTTGTTGTTGTTGAGACCCAGACCGTCCGACCTACCAGAAAAGTGTTGTTGTTGTTGAGATCCAGATCGTCCGACCTACCAGAAAGGTGTAAGGTAACTGTTTGGACGGCCGGGAAATGCCACCCATTTTAGACCGGAACCCAGTGGGGGAGACATCCACAAGGACCGTACCTTCCTTCCCCTACCACCAACCTCTCGGAAGGATTTACGGACCCACATGTTTAACGTGATCGTACTCCTCATGAACACGGCGGCAGTTGTGGCAGCGTGCAAATCCAGCGCGTACTGGGTTTGGCCGGTGATTGCACCCAGACAACCAGTGACTTCCACAGGAGATCCTAAAATGATCCCAAAGATCCTAAAAGCGTCCTATCCTAAGCTGGACGTCCTATAAGTGTGCGCGCTCGATTCGGCCGGTGGTTTGCGCGCTGGACCGGTCGGTGGTTGCGACTGCGTCCGAAATGTGCCAACAACACGCGGTGTTCCCAGGTGGTCACCCACCCAAGTAATAACCGCGCCCGATGCTGCTTGACTTCGGTGATCTAACGAGAACCGGTGTTATCAGCACAATAGGGGGCCGTTGGCTTATATACATAGTGTATAATGAATGCATAATGAATGTATATATGAATGTATAATGAATGTAATGGCTTATATACATAGTGTATAATGAATATCGTTCCCGATTTCGTACCGATTTTTTAAAACCTTGGCGTAATCGTAATTACGGGGGTCGCTATAATAAGGAAGTACCGACGTTTCTAAAATCGATTCCTACTCATTAGAAAATACATTATAACTTTGTGATTGGCTTCTTGTCTATCTCGTTTTGTTGGTGAGTACGTTATCTTAACGTTTTAAATACCCCGCTAGGGTCGTTGCAATCCCTTTCATTCAATCGGGCATTGTCACTTTAATATACGAACCGTGCACACTCGTATACATTTCCTTATTAATGTGGATGCTTAAAAACTTTCATAAGAACAGTGTATATATGTAGTATAACTGTATTGAAAAAAAACTGCATGAAAAAAAAATCTGATGTGGGCAGCACGGGACTTTCCCTACAGACTCAAAATCATTTTCTCTTTATTTCTTTAATATTTCATTAAATAAAGTTTTATTGCACAAAATAACAAGCATACTCATTTGAAATGTCGCTGAATTTGCACTTTTAATTCAATTTTCGTTTTCATTTGGTAACTGGAAGTATTTTCACGTAACAAGCGTACGAAAAAACCAAAAATATCTCGAGAACGGCTAGTCCTAGAGTAATGGGGTTGGGTTTTTTCTATTCAACGTTAAAAATTGTGAACAAAAACGGATACATTTGAAAATACGTAGTCTTTTTACTTTCCTTATATACAATAATGTATAAGGAAAGTATTGTGAAGGGGTCGAAAATTCGAATTCGAGTTTTCGACGGAAGAGCACGTTTCAAGCATCCCTCATCACGAATCGAGCATTTTTGAAGTGATGTCTGTGTGTGTGTGTCAATAAGTCTGTGGAGACGATAACTGACAAACGAATGGACCGATTCGAACGAAATTTGGTACAAAAATTACAATCCGTAAACACTGGAAGCCTATTGTTTTTATACGCAATCGAATGTTCAGACCCACCCACCCATAAATTTTCGAGTGAAATTTTGAAAAAATCGTCAAAAAATCAAAACTTCTAATAAAGTTACACAAATACACATTTCATATGCAATTTTTCATTAGAAAACGATTGACATAAATTTTAGGACGCTAACATGAACCGTTCTCGAGATATTGCACATTTTTCAAAAAAATTATCAAAAAATCATATAAAATAAAAAAAAATATATTTCCAATTCAGAAACATGTTCACTTTTCATATGTAATACCATGCGATAAATTTAGTAACATCACTCTCGTGGATCTAGCTCGTTCCATTCATGAAAAAAGATACTTTGAGTAATACCTTTGTATATGAACGCCAATAGTAATTTATCTGCTGTAAGAATAATTTATTTCTCCGTCCATAACGCTTGGCGAGATTTTGGCGACGAATTTAGTGAAATGTCGCCAACTTGGCGACTTTTTTAAATGTTACTAAATTTACGAAAAACTCGCCAAATGGATAAAATTAACGCTAAATCAATAAAACTGACGACTCATTGACGAAAATTCAATATCTTGGAAAGAATATAAATATCTACTATAAAAATAATCTATTTTTTTTACTGTAAAAGTAATAAATTCATTGCATTATATAAGGAAAGGCATGTGCTGCCCACATCAGATTTTTTTTTTAGATTTTGACGATTTTTGCGGGCCATTTCGTAAAAAAGGCAGGTTATTTCTTTCCTAATCGTACCAAAATCTAATTAGCACCAGGGTAGCAAACAAGTAATTTTTCTACTAAATATTGTAAATTTTGGTCAATTAGACTTTTAGCTGGAATTGATACAAAATTTAGCAGGAATTAATACTAAAATTTAATCAGCACCAAGGTCACTCACATGTGTCTTACATATAAAATTTTATAAAATTTGGCCAATTAGTTTTTGAATTAGAGTGGACACACACAAACAGAGACATCACGCTAAAAATAGTTTCTTCGTGTATTAGAGGTCTCAAAACGTAAAGATCCGTTCCATCGAAAGCATGATTCCAATCAGTCAGTCTTTTAGGACATTTTGGCGAGAATGGCGACTGAAACTTTAGGGAGGGGGGGGAGAATTTTCTATTTGCCTTATATAAATATATCTAAATGCTGTCACATAAATATAGAAACTAACATAAATGTCTCCGAGAGGGGGAGGAGCGAATAATTGGATGTAATCTGAAAGAAACACCGATAGCAATATTTTCCCAATACGACAATAGCAATATTTTCCCAATGCGCTAAAATCAATGTTAAAATCACCTCATTTATAACTTAAAAAAATCTGATGTGGGCAACACATGACTTTCCTTATATAATGTAATGAATTTACTACTTTTACAGTAAAAAAATAGGTTTTTCTTATAGTAGATACTAATATTCTTTCCAAGATATTGAATTTTCGACAATTAGTCGTCATTTTCATTGATTTAGCATCATTTTTATCCATTTGGCGAGATTTTCATTAATTTGGCAACATTTCAAAAAAGTCGCCAAGTTGGCGATATTCCGCCAAATTCGTCGCCAAAATCTCGCCAAGCGTTATGCACTAAGAAAAAAGTTATTCTTACAGCAGATAAATGACTATTGGCGTTCAAATACAAAAGTATTATTCAAAGTATATTTTTTCATGAATGGAACGAGCTAGATCCACGAGAATGATGTCACTCAATTTATCGCATGGTATTACATATGAAAAGTGAACATGTTTCTCAATAGGAATTTTTTTTTATGTGAGTTTTTCATAATTTTTTTGAAAAATGTACAATATCTCGAGAACGGTTCATGTTCGCGTTCTAAAATTTATGCCAATCGTTTTCTAATGAAAAATTACATAAGAAATGTCTACTTGCGTAACTTTATTAGTGCTTTTGATTTTTTGACGATTTTTTCAAAATTTCATTCGAAAATTTAGGGGGGTTCTGAACATTCGATTACGTATAAAAACAATAGGCTTCCAGTGCTTATGGATTGTGATTTTTGTACCAAATTTGGTTCGAATCGGTCCATTCGTTCGTCAGTTATCGTCTCCACAGACTCACTGACACACACACACACACACACACACATACTTTCACACACACACACACACACACACACATACTTTCACACACACACACACACATACCTTCACACACACACACACACACACACCACTTCAAAAATGTTTGATTCGTGATCAGGGATGCTTGAAACGTGCTCTCCCGTCGAAAACTCGAATTCGAATTTTCGACCCCGTCACAATACTTTCCTTATACATTATGTATATAAGGAAAGTAATATTATCTATTATTATTATTATATATACTAATTGCCAAGTGTCCGTCTGTCTGTCTGTCTGTCTGTCTGTCTGTCTGTCTGTCCGTCTGTCTGTCACGCCTTTTTTAGGCACTTCCCGAATATATAGAGACTTGCAATTTGGTACACGGCTCGGTCGTTCGATAAAACCCCCTGGAAAAATCGAATTTTTCGAAAACGTTCTATAGAGGGGGTGCCCCACACCAAAACGTTCGAAAAGTGAAATGACAGGAAAGCATGCTTTGCGATGAGATAGAGACTTCAAATTTGGTGTATGGGTAAATCGTTCGAAAGGAAGAAAGTGTGCAATTTCAGATTTCCAATATTTTCTACTTAAGGGGGGGTGCAGCACACCAAAACGTTCGAAAAGTGAAATGATAGGAGAGCATGCTTTGCGATGAGGTAGAGACTTCAAATTTGGTATATGGGTAAATCGTTCGAAAGGCAGAAAGTGTGCATTTTCAGATTTCCAATATTTTCTATTCAAGGGGGTGCCGCACACCAAAACGTTCGAAAAGTGAAATGATAGGAAAGCCTGCTTTGCGATAAGATAGGGACTTCAAATTTGGTATATAGGTAAACCGTTCGAAAGGAAGAAAGTGTGTAATTTCAGATTTCCAATATTTCCTACTTAAGGGGTTGCCGCACACGAAAATGTTCGATTTTCCGAATAAATGAGAAACGGCCCCTTTAAAATTTGACAGAGGCTCAAAATTTTATATATAGACTAATCATTTGATGAAAACACCCAAAACGAATATAATTTTTCAAAAATGTTCGTTTAAGGGGGTTCTCCAGAGGAAAACGTTCGAAATGTGAATTGATAAAAAAAAACATGCTTCGAAATAAGATACAGACTTCAAATTTGGTGTACAGGTAGATAGTTCGAAAGGAAGAACATGTGCAATTTCAGTTTTCCGATATTTTGAACTTTTGGGGGTGATTCAAAACAAAATGTTCGATTTGTCGAATAAATAAGAAACGCGAATTATTAAAAAATTGACATTATTCAGGGGTTGCTTAATGTGGGGTCGTTGATTTTCAACGGGTATGCGGCTAGTATATACTAATTGCCAAGTGTCCGTCTGTCTGTCTGTCTGTCTGTCCGTCTGTCTGTCACGCCTTTTTTAGGCACTTCCCGAATAGATAGAGACTTGCAATTTGGTACACGGCTCGGTCGTTCGATAAAACCCCCTGGAAAAATCGAATTTTTCGAAAACGTTCTATAGAGGGGGTGCCCCACACCAAAACGTTCGAAAAGTGAAATGACAGGAAAGCATGCTTTGCGATGAGATAGAGACTTCAAATTTGGTGTATGGGTAAATCGTTCGAAAGGAAGAAAGTGTGCAATTTCAGATTTCCAATATTTTCTACTTAAGGGGGGGTGCAGCACACCAAAACGTTCGAAAAGTGAAATGATAGGAGAGTATGCTTTGCGATGAGGTAGAGACTTCAAATTTGGTGTATGGGTAAATCGTTCGAAAGGCAGAAAGTGTGCATTTTCAGATTTCCAATATTTTCTATTCAAGGGGGTGCCGCACACCAAAACGTTCGAAAAGTGAAATGATAGGAAAGCCTGCTTTGCGATAAGATAGGGACTTCAAATTTGGTATATAGGTAAACCGTTCGAAAGGAAGAAAGTGTGTAATTTCAGATTTCCAATATTTCCTACTTAAGGGGTTGCCGCACACGAAAATGTTCGATTTTCCGAATAAATGAGAAACGGCCCCTTTAAAATTTGATAGAGGCTCAAAATTTTATATATAGACTAATCATTTGATGAAAACACCCAAAACGAATATAATTTTTCAAAAATGTTCGCTTAAGGGGGTTCTCCAGAGGAAAACGTTCGAAATGTGAATTGATAAAAAAAAACATGCTTCGAAATAAGATACAGACTTCAAATTTGGTGTACAGGTAGATAGTTCGAAAGGAAGAACATGTGCAATTTCAGTTTTCCGATATTTTGAACTTTTGGGGGTGCCTCAAAACAAAATGTTCGATTTGTCGAATAAATAAGAAACGCGAATTATTAAAAAATTGACATTATTCAGGGGTTGCTTAATGTGGGGTCGTTGATTTTCAACGGGTATGCGGCTAGTATATACTAATTGCCAAGTGTCCGTCTGTCTGTCTGTCTGTCTGTCTGTCTGTCTGTCCGTCTGTCTGTCACGCCTTTTTTAGGCACTTCCCGAATAGATAGAGACTTGCAATTTGGTACACGGCTCGGTCGTTCGGTAAAACCCCCTGGAAAAATCGAATTTTTCGAAAACGTTCTATAGAGGGGGTGCCCCACACCAAAACGTTCGAAAAGTGAAACTACGGGAAAGCATGCTTTGCGATGAGATAGAGACTTCAAATTTGGTGTATGGGTAAATCGTTCGAAAGGAAGAAAGTGTGCAATTTCAGATTTCCAATATTTTCTACTTAAGGGGGGGTGCAGCACACCAAAACGTTCGAAAAGTGAAATGATAGGAGAGCATGCTTTGCGATGAGGTAGAAACTTCATATTTGGTGTATGGGTGAATCGTTCGAAAGGCAGAAAGTGTGCATTTTCAGATTTCCAATATTTTCTACTCAAGGGGGTGCCGCACACCAAAACGTTCGAAAAGTGAAATGATAGGAAAGCCTGCTTTACGATAAGATAGGGACTTCAAATTTGGTATATAGGTAAACCGTTGGAAAGGAAGAAAGTGTGTAATTTCAGATTTCCAATATTTCCTACTTAAGGGGGTGTCGCGCACAAAAATGTTCGATTTTCCGAATAAATGAGAAACGGCCCCTTTAAAATTTGATAGAGGCTCAAAATTTTAAATATAGACTAATCATTTGATGAAAACACCCAAAACGAATATAATTTTTCAAAAATGTTCGTTTAAGGGGGTTTTCCAGAGGAAAACGTTCGAAATGTGAATTGATAAAAAAAAACATGCTTCGAAATAAGATACAGACTTCAAATTTGGTGTACAGGTAGATAGTTCGAAAGGAAGAACATGTGCAATTTCAGTTTTCCGATATTTTGAACTTTTGGGGGTGCCTCAAAACTAAATGTTCGATTTGTCGAATAAATAAGTAAAAAATTTACATTATTCAGGGGTTGCTTAATGTGGGGCCGTTGATTTTCAACGGGTATGCGGCTAGTATATACTAATTGCCAAGTGTCCGTCTGTCTGACTGTCTGTCTGTCCGTCTGTCTGTCACGCTTTTTTTAGGCACTTCCCGAATAGATAGAGACTTGCAATTTGGTACACGGCTCGGTCGTTCGATAAAAACCCCTGGAAAAATCGAATTTTTCGAAAACGTTCTATAGAGGGGGTGCCCCACACCAAAACGTTCGAAAAGTGAAATGACGGGAAAGCATGCTTTGCGATGAGATAGAGACTTCAAATTTGGTATATGGGTAAATCACTCAAAGGGAAGAAAGTGTGCAATTTCAGATTTCCAATATTTTCTACTTAAGGGGGTGTGCAGCACACCAAAACGTTCGAAAAGTGAAATGACGGGAAATCATGTTTTGCGATGAGATAGAGACTTCAAATTTGGTATATGGGTAAATCACTCAAAAGGAAGAAAGTGTGCAATTTCAGATTTCCAATATTTTCTACTTAAGGGGGTGTGCAGCACACCAAAACGTTCGAAAAGTGAAATGACGGGAAAGCATGTTTTGCGACGAGATAGAGACTTCAAATTTGGTATATGGGTAAATCACTCAAAAGGAAGAAAGTGTGCAATTTCAGATTTCCAATATTTTCTACTTAAGGGGGGTGTGCAGCACACCAAAACGTTCGAAAAGTGAAATGACGGGAAAGCATGCTTTGCGATGAGATAGAGACTTCAAATTTGGTATATGGGTAAATCACTCAAAAGGAAGAAAGTGTGCAATTTCAGATTTCCAATATTTTCTACTTAAGGGGGTGTGCAGCACACCAAAACGTTCGAAAAGTGAAATGACGGGAAAGCATGCTTTGCGATGAGATAGAGACTTCAAATTTGGTATATGGGTAAATCACTCAAAAGGAAGAAAGTGTGCAATTTCAGATTGCCAAAATTTTCTACTTAAGGGGGTGTGCAGCACATCAAAACGTTCGAAAAGTGAAATGACGGGAAAGCATGCTTTGCGATGAGATAGGGACTTCAAATTTGGTATATAGATAAATCACTCGAAAGGAAGAAAGTGTGCAATTTCAGATTTCCAATATTTTCTACTTAAGGGGGTGTGCAGCACACCAAAACGTTCGAAAAGTGATATGATAGGAGAGCATGCTTTGCAATGAGATAGAGACTTCAAGTTTGGAATATGGGTAAATCGTTTGAAACAAAGAAAGTGTGGAATTTCAGATTTCCAGTATTTCCTACTTAAGGGGGTGCCGCACACTAAAACGTTCGAAAAGTGAAATGACGGGAAAGCATGCTTTGCGATGAGATAGAGACTTCAAATTTGGTGTATTGGTAAATCGCTCGAAAGGAAGAAAGCGTGCAATTTCAGATTTCCAATATTTTCTACTTAAGGGGGTGCTGCACACCAAAATATTCGATTTGCAGAATAAATGAGAAAACGCCCCTTTAAAATTTGATAGAGGCTTGAAATTCGGTATATGGGTTAACCATTTGATGGAAACAACCAAGACAAATATAGTTTTTCAAAAATGTTCGTTTAAGGGGGTGCTCCAGAATAAAACGTTCGAAAAGTGAATTGATAAAAAACCATGCTTCGGATTGAGATAGAGATATCAAATTTGGTATAAGGGTAGATAGTTTAAAAGGAAGAAATTGTAAAATTTCAGTTTACCAATATTTTCTACTTTAGGGGGTGCCGCACACCAAAATGTTCGATTTTCGGAATAAAGGAGAAACGCCCCTTTTAAAACGTCATAGAGGCTTGATATTTGATATATGGGAAAATAATCTGACAGAAGTCACAAAAAGAATAGAGTTTTTTCAAAAATGTTAATTAAGGGGATGGGTACTCCACACAAAAACATTCGAAAGATGAAATGCTAGGAAAGTATGCTTCGCAATGAGATAGAGACTTCAAATTTAGTGTGCAGCTAAAAAGTTGGAAAGGAAGAAAGTGTGCAATTTCAGTTTTCCAACATTTGTTATTGTAGGGGGTTCCGCTCACTAAAATGTTCGATTTACCAAACAAATGAAAAACGCCTCCCTTACAATGTGATAGAGACTTGAAATTTAGTATATGGGCTAACCATTTGACAAAAAAAACCAAAGATGAATACAGTTTGACAAAAATGTTCTTTAACGGGGTGCTACACAGAAAAACGTTCGAAAGGTGAAGTGATAGAAAAACATGCTTCTCGATAGGATAGCGACTTCAAATTTTATGTACGGGTAGGTAGTTTGAAAGGAAGAGAGTGTGAAATTTTAGATTTCTAATATTTGCTACTTTAAAGGGTGCGCACACTAATATGTTCGATTTTCCTAATAAATGAGGCACCCTTCCTTTTAAATGTGATAGAGGCTTGATATTTGGTATTTGGGCCAATCATTTGATAAAAAACACAAGACAAACAGAGTTTTTCAAAAATGTTCATTTATGGATGTGCTTCACAGAAAAAAGTTCCAAAGGAGAAATAATAATATAGGAGTGCCTCGGGATGAGATAGACTTTAATGTAGTGTAAGGGTAGATAATTCGAAAGGAAGAAATGCTCGAATTTAGTTTCCCAATATTTTCTTCTTTAGAGGGTTCTGCACACCAAAATATTCGATTTGTCGAATAAATGTGAAACGCGATTTATTAAAAAATTTACATTATTCAGGGGTTGCTTATTGCGAGACCGTTGATTTTCAACGGGTATTCGGCTAGTATATACTAATTGCCAAGTGTCCGTCTGTCTGTCTGTCTGTCTGTCCGTCTGTCTGTCCGTCTGTCTGTCACGCCTTTTTTAGGCACTTCCCGAATAGATAGAGACTTGCAATTTGGTACACGGCTCGGTCGTTCGATAAAACCCCCTGGAAAAATCGAATTTTTCGAAAACGTTCTATAGAGGGGGTGCCCCACACCAAAACGTTCGAAAAGTGAAATGACAGGAAAGCATGCTTCGCGATGAGATAGAGACTTCAAATTTGGTGTATGGGTAAATCGTTCGAAAGGAAGAAAGTGTGCAATTTCAAATTTCCAATATTTTCTACTAAAGGGGGGGTGCAGCACACCAAAACGTTCGAAAAGTGAAATGATAGGAGAGTATGCTTTGCGATGAGGTAGAGACTTCAAATTTGGTGTATGGGTAAATCATTCGAAAGGCAGAAAGTGTGCATTTTCAGATTTCCAATATTTTCTATTCAAGGGGGTGCCGCACACCAAAACGTTCGAAAAGTGAAATGATAGGAAAGCCTGCTTTGCGATAAGATAGGGACTTCAAATTTGGTATATAGGTAAACCGTTCGAAAGGAAGAAAGTGTGTAATTTCAGATTTCCAATATTTCCTACTTAAGGGGTTGCCGCACACGAAAATGTTCGATTTTCCGAATAAATGAGAAACGGCCCCTTTAAAATTTGATAGAGGCTCAAAATTTTATATATAGACTAATCATTTGATGAAAACACCCAAAACGAATATAATTTTTCAAAAATGTTCGTTTAAGGGGGTTCTCCAGAGGAAAACGTTCGAAATGTGAATTGATAAAAAAAAACATGCTTCGAAATAAGATACAGACTTCAAATTTGGTGTACAGGTAGATAGTTCGAAAGGAAGAACATGTGCAATTTCAGTTTTCCGATATTTTGAACTTTTGGGGGTGCCTCAAAACAAAATGTTCGATTTGTCGAATAAATAAGAAACGCGAATTATTAAAAAATTGACATTATTCAGGGGTTGCTTAATGTGGGGTCGTTGATTTTCAACGGGTATGCGGCTAGTATGTAACCTAAAACACCTTACCTACGTGTCCAAAAGAACAAGTTTCAGTAGCTTCAAAATGTCAACGAATTTGCGTGACCACGTGAACACAATTGCAAACGAAAATGCAGCAGTCGTATAAACGCTTTAAATAAGTGGCCGTAGTTGTTACGAACACACTTGACCTTTGCAAGAATAATCCCCGTGGACAGACGTTGAATACTCCGTAGTAAACAATTTTGTTAACGAATTCGACAAACAACCGAAATGTAAAGGGCGTGTAGAATAGGTCATTTCAGAATGAAATGAGAAGATCGTTTTTAGAGAAATCTATTTATAGGGAAACTTTGAATGCAGAATTTTCCCCGAAAGTCGTTTTTAGGGAAAAATTTG
This sequence comes from Amaurobius ferox, assembly GCA_951213105.1. NCBI lineage: Eukaryota > Metazoa > Arthropoda > Arachnida > Araneae > Amaurobiidae > Amaurobius > Amaurobius ferox. The sequence goes on from OX578153.1 coordinate 88,113,586, forward strand.
GTTGAGCAGCACACGACTTTCGCTGCAGAATCAAATTCATTACTACTTTCCCAACAATATACAGGGTGTCCCAAAAACATTGACCTCGGCTTTTATTCCTTAAATATTGATATCAGACATACATAATAAATTACAAAGTTGCGTAAAAAAAAGGTACAGAATTTTATGAAATCGGTAAAAATTTTCAGGGAATTAAATTTGAAGAAATACAAAATTTAAATTTTTATACGGATCCCGTACAAAAACATTTCCAATGAGTAAAATGTACCCCATACACTAATAAGGTGATGTACAAATTTCAGCATTTTATCATAAAAAGTCCCAGAGATATGTTTAAACAAAGTTGGTGAGGGATTAATCACAAATTAAAATGTAAATGTTTACAGTAAGAGTGCAAATGACGCAACGCAGAAATGCCTCATAAGCAAATAATGTCTGCCTCTTATCTTTAATGGATCTTTGGCATGGATGGAAAACATTTTGAACAAGCTTTGTAATCTTTGTGTAAAGTTATTATTTCTACACAGTGTAGATACTTTTGTACCAATAAATAGCAAAATTATTATTTATTTATGAAATCATTGCTTCTTTCGTAATTTGTGTATGACCTTGAAACGCGATCTGCCGACATGATTTTTCCTCTCTGAGAACCCATATCGATGTATCGAAAAGTGGTTTAAGTCAGCATTTTTGTCTTTTCATATCTCTGGGACTATTTATGATAAAATGCTGAAATTTCGTACGTCACCTTATGGCACATGGGGTACATTTTACTCATTGGAAATGTTTCTGTACGGGAGCCGTATAAAAATTTTGTATTTCTCCAATTAAATTTTGTATTTCTTCAAATTTAGTTCCCTTGAAAATTTTAATCGATTTCATAAAATTATGTACCCTTTTTTACGCAACTGTGTAATTTATTATATATGTCTAAGATCAATATTTAAGGAATAAAAGCCGAGGTCAATGTTTTTGGGACACCCTGTATGTTGATGTATAGGGAAAGTATTGGAAACGTGTCGAAAATCGCAACTCGAGTTTTCGGCGGATATACACGTTTAAAGCACCGTAAAACCGAAAAAAAAAAAACTATTTTTAGTGAGGCGTCTCTCTGTGTGTGTGTCACTGCAATGTATGTGTCCATTCCAGCTCAAAAAAGACCAGAAAAAAAAAGACAGTTTATAGGTGTGTGTGTGTGGGGGGGGGGGGGGGGGGAGTTTTATTCTTTTACCTCAATTCACTGTAGCTAAAAAGCTATTTGATCAAATTTCACAAAAATTAGTAGACAAGTCACTTGTGGTTTACCCTGGTTCTAACTAGCTTTTGGTACAATTACAGTAAAAACCTGCCTTTTTTTAGAAATGGCCCGCAAAAAATGCATGCATCCACTCTAGCTATAAAACTAATTGTCCAAATTTCACAAAATTGGGTAAATAAATCACCAGTGGAATACTCTGATGCTGATTAGATTTTTAGTCCGATTCGAAAAGAAAGAACCTGCCTTTTTTTTTTTTTGCAAAATGGCCTGCAAAAGTTACCAAAAGCGATAAATTTGGTGACATCATTCTCATTTATATATTTCCTATTGAGAAACATGTTCACTTTTCATATGTAATACCATGCGATAAATTTGGTGATATCATTCTCGTGGATCTAGCTCGTTCCATTCATGTAAAAAGATTCTTTGAGTAATACTTTTATATTTAAACGCCAACAGTCATTTATCTTCTATAAGAATAACTTACGTCCCCGTCCATAACGCTTGGCGAGATTTTGGCGACGAATTTGGTGGAATGTCGCCAATTTGGCGACTTTTTTAATGTTTCCAAATTAACGAAAATCTCGCCAAATGAATAAAAATGACGCTAAATCAATGAAAATGACGACTCATTGACGAAAAATCAATATCTTGGAAAGAATATAAGTACCTACTATAAGAATAGCATATGTTCTTTTTAATGTAAAAGTAGTAAATTCATTGTATCACATAAGGAAAGTCATGTGCTGCCCACATCAGATTTTTTTAGAGAAGGGAAGACATAAAATATACACAACGCGGGGAAAATCAAATGTGGAGAGGGCCATGATAAATGTTTCCACGGGGGTTCAAAATTTGTATGGGCATACCTGAATAAGAATATACCAACCATATCAAATTGAACGGCCATGATTTTTATCATTATACCCATTGCATGACCGTACAATATTTTTGGAGATTGTGGTGTACATGAAAACCAGCTGTAAACCTTTCCTATTCAGTACTATATGTTGTAGGGAAAGTAAAAAAGGAAGTTTCAGCTTGTCAAGGAATATTAAGACACCTTTCCACTTCACAGCACCGTTCAGGGCCCTCCGAATTCTCAAACTGATCCCATGAACACAGCTGGAACTCCCTCAAGTGGATAAAACAGCCCGTTGCGAATAATAATCGATCGTACGGCCCCTTCAGCATCTTGGCCACAAGATATTCTGGCGTTGAGTGGACCGCGACACAAAAGGGTACAGGCAATCGATACACAGCTTTCCGCCACTGGAAGCAGAAGATTCACAAGAAATAGAACATTAAAGTACGAGTCTCCAGTTGACATTCGTTTACGTTCATGTTCCATATTGTTTAGTGCCACTTGTATCACAACCATTATTAAAATGTAAAAAATTATATTTTTTTTCTGGTATTTGTATCTTAGTTATTTTTATTTTAAAATACTTCGTAAAATTCTCTGAAAGTTTCTTTCTTTTTAAGGGTGCAAGAGGTGTGTCACGTCTATGAAATGGATGTATTTGTCTAATGCGAGTTAAAATTAACTGTTATTTCATCATTAAAATTCATAATGCGGTTATCAATTAGACGGCGTAAAAATCGCGTACAATTTAAATTTAGCTCAGGCTAGACGAAGCCTTGGGCCAAAAAAGGCCTAGTTCAAAATTAGAAGAGCAAAAATCACAAGAAGTTCTTTTGGTTTTTAAACTTGGCCTTTGCCGCTTCGTGTAACCTAAGTTAATGTACCGGGTGGTCAGAATTAAAACACCCCTACTCTGAGCTCTCTATACATCGAACTACTTACTCAGTGTAAAGGCTCCAAAATTATTGAACCTACTATTCAAGACATGGGGAAAGGGATTACACGAAAAAAAAAATTAGTTCCAGAAACACCGATAGGTGGCGCTGAACAACAGAAAATATGCTGAAAAGACACAAAATAATCACGAAAAAACAAACACATGCGATATGGAATTTTTCCTTTTTAATTTCTTTTGCTGATATGAAAAAAAAAGAAGATAAAAAAGTGAAGAAACTTAAACTGTCATTGTAACTGCAATTTTGCACTGTAAACACAAAAATTTGCATCAGCCCTTGGTTTGCAGCTACTATGTTCTGGGCATAAAAGGGGATAAAACTGGGAAATTTTTATTCTTATCAGCGATGGCTGTCACACTGCCAGAACGCGCTTTGCTTGTGAAGCTGTTTTATGAAAACAAAGGACATGCTGCAGCTGCACTTCGAGAGTTTCGTCGACTTAAAAATTTGCGCAAAGGACCATTACTTCCACAAGCTCACAGGAGAATGATCGCTCGATTCGAGAAAACTGGACGAGTTCAGCCGGGTCGAAGACGCAATTCAACTCGTTCAGATGTCGTTGACGATGTTGCCACCACTATTGTTGAACAATCAATGGATAACGTTATACGCAGCATTCCCTGCATCGATAAGGTCCTTGTGATATGAATGTTTGGTACGTTCGAATAAAATGTGTTACAAATGTGTATTTTGTGTCTTTTTAACATATTTTCTGTTGTACAGCGCCACCTATCGGTGTTTCTGGAACTAATTTTTTTTTCGCATAATCCCTTTCCCCATGTCTTGAATAGTATGTTCAACAATTTTGGAGCCTTTACATTGAGTAGTTCGATGTACAGAGAGCTCAGAGTAAGGGTGTTTTAATTCTGACCACCCGGTTTGACGACTAAAATTGACTGAAATTGTCAGTTCCCATAGAAATTCGCAAAATTGTGGTAAATTCCAAGTTTTCTTGCTGCCATTGCAGTTAACGGTCATTCCAAGCTGATGCGAATAATAAGCGCGAAACCGGTCTATGGATACTGTTATCTGCAATGGGAGTGTCTTCTAGATTCCTTATAGTCTAAAAATAGTACGATCGGTATTGGCCACGGTCAGCTCGAAAAACTAGAGGCTGTCTCTCGTTATTCGCAAACACGTACTTTAGATCAGTGTTTCTCAATCTTTGTGAAACCGCGACCGGTAAATTAATTTTTAATAAGACGAGCGCCTAGTCCCAGAAAATTTACTCGTAATTAGCTTTCTAATTTTTTAAGTTAATACATTTAACTAACATAAGGATTAAAAATTAATCATGGCATAATTATAAAGCTCGGAAACATTAATTTAAGTAAAATATTATGTGGACAGCATATGACTTTCCTTATATAATGCAATAAATTTACTACTTTTACAGTAAAAAAAAAATGTTATTCTTATAGTAGATACTTATATTATTTCCAAGATATTGAATGTTCGTCAATGAGTCGTCATTTTCATTCATTTAGCGTCATTTTTATCCATTTGGCGAAATTTTCGTTAATTTGGCAACATTTAAAAAAATCGCCAAGTTGACGACATTCCGCCAAATTCGTCACCAAAATCTCGCCAAGCGTTATAGACGGAGAAATAAGTTATTCTTATAGCAGAAAAATGATTATAGGCGTTCAAATACAAAAGTATTACTCAAAGTATCTTTTCTCATAAATGGAACGAGCTAGATCCACGAGAATGATGTCACCAAATTTATCGCATGATATTACATATGAAAAGTGAACATATTTCTCAACTGTTAATATTTTTTTTTATTTATGGGATTTTCTGATAAATTTATTTGAAAAATGTGCAATATCTCGAGAACGGTTCATGTTATCGTTCTAAATTTTATGTCAATCATTTTTTAAGGAAAAATTACGCACGAAATGTCTATTTGTGTAACTTTATTAAAGGTTTTGATTTTTTGACGATATTTTCAAAATTTTACACGAAAATTTAGAGATTTCTGAACATCCGATTGTGTTTAAAAACAATAGGCTTCCAGTATTCACGGATTGTAATTTTTGTACCAAATTTCATTCGAATCGTTCCGTTCGCTCGTGAGATATCGTCTCCACTGACTCATTGACACACACACATACATACTTTCCGCGGTAGCCCAGTGGTTAGCGCGCGGGAGTTGCACTCGATAGGCCCGGGTTCGATTCCCTCCGCTGCCAAAACTGTCGCCATGTTCACGCGGAGTACGATCACGTTAAACATCTGGGTCCATAAGTCTTTCCGAGAGGTTGGTGGTAGGGGAAGAAGGGTACGGTCCCTGTGGATGCCTCCCCCACTGGGTTCTCGTCTAAATTGGGTGGCTCTTCCCGGCCGTCCAAACAGTTACCTTATACCTTTTTGGTACGCCGGACGGTCTGGGTCTCAACAATAACAACACACACACACACACAGACATCACCTCAAAAATGTTCGATTCGTGATCAGGGAATGTGCTCTCCTGTCATTGAAATGCGCTCTCCTGTCGAAAACTCGAATTCGAATTTTCGACCCCGTCACAATATTTCCTTTATACATTATACTATGACGCACACACACACACACACACTTTCACACACACACACACACACATACTTTCATACACACACACACACACACACACAGACCTCACTTCAAAAATGTTGATTCGTGATCAGGGATGCTTGAAACGTGCTCTCCTTTCGAAAACTCGAATTCGAATTTTCGACCCCGTCACAATATTTCCTTTATACATTATACTATGACACACACACACACATACACTCACTGACACACACACACACACACACACACACATACTTTCACACACATACACACACACACAGACATCACTTCAAAAATGTCCGATTCGTGATCAGGGATGCTTGAAACGTGCTCTCCCGTGGAAAACTCTAATTCAAATTTTCGACCCCGTCACAATACTTTCTTTATACATTATACTAAGTATATAAAGAAAGTAATAAATCGGACTTGATCTGGCAGTTTTGAGGGTTTCCAGATTTACCCTAGAAGAGCTGAGAATTCCAGTTGTTTACATTTCTATCAAAATGAAGGGGGAATTAATTACCTTCACACTTAGGACTATAAATTTAAAGAGCATGTCCAGATGACAGCATCAGCTAATTTTCTCGAATCCGATTGCCGGTTTTTTTCATCTTGGAGAGAAATGTTTAAAAAACTCAAGCACTTCAAGTACTTCTCTCAAATTTCTCTTTTTGGATAGACAATTTGTTGTATGTTAAAAGATGAGTTTTTGGTACTTATAGAGCCCCATCTAAATATTTCGATCGTTTGACCTGCTTTCGGTGTTAGAAAGGGAGACTCTTTTGGTGGAAAAAATTTTGCCCCACTATCGCTTTTGCGAACATTTTCTCCTTAAAACATTTATTTCTTAGGATCTACTATAAATAGAGCTCAGATTATAACTGATTTAGATTCAACATCAAATTTAAAACTGGAATGGGAGGTTCACTAAGGAATTCCATTCCCGGTTCTTTTTCATTTTCGGCTCAAAAATTTTCATTTTACTTGAAATCTCAAGATTGGCTGTAGGGATTGACTATGAGGGCCTGCAATACTGTGAAATAAATAATCATTTCATACGTAATTTTTCAATATAAAACGAATGAAATACACTTTAGAACGCTACCAGAAAACATCTGGAGATATTGTACGTTTTAAACAAATTCATCCAAAAAAAATGTATTAAATTAAAAACGTAGTTAATATCTTCAAATAGGTTAACAGTACCACAAGCAATATTATGCAACAAATCTGTAAAAATCCTCCTCGTAGATCTAGTTCGTTCCATACATGAGAGAAGATACTTTTTGCAGTAGATTTGTATTTTGACGTGTCAGAATTGGCCTAGAGTCATATATTTGACGGGATATTAAATGCCTATTGCATTTTGATGAGAATCTTCTTCTTCTTCTTCGACCCAGACCATCGACATAAATTTTAGAAAGATAAAATCAATTGTTCTCGATATATTGTAATGTAAATTTACTAAAAAAATGTATGCAAAATTGTAAAAGTAGTAATTATCGTCAATATGTTTACTTTCTAAAACAAAACGATTTTAACAAAATACGGCCTTGGTAAATGTCGCCGAACTGACGAACATGTCGCCAAATGGACGCTAAATTAACGGACATTGCGCCAAATGGATGAAAATTTAATATCTTAGAAACTGAAGTTCAATTCATTTGATAATTTCTGTCGTTTTGGAAGAATTCATGCTCTTGATTTGAAATAAAAGGAGTTTCATTATTTGCGGGACAAGTTCATTTTGTTTGGGATCTAAAGTTTTATAAATTAATAGCGTTTTTAACACTTTACAACATAGTTGAGAAGTGTTTATGACTTTGTTCATTCTGTCTGTCTGTTTGTCCGCACAACTGCCGTAAAAAAGACGTTATCAAAATGCAATTTTAGTATGTTGTTCAGATGGTCTGTGGGATCTATGGAAATATAAATGAATAATGTCACCCAATTAGTTTTGGATTGAACCCGGGTTGAAAAAATGAAATACATTGAACCCTATGGGACCTAATTTTTAAAACATTTTTAGGCGAATTTAAAATTTATAAATTGCTTCGAAAATTTTAGGAAATATTCAAATCATCCCATACAAAATATGAAAAAAAAATTCAGCAAAATATACTCGGTAGTTTCTTAAATAAAAATTAAAATAATAATGACACCCATATTACATGAAGAGATCAAGTGACCCACTTCAAAATAAAGTATGGCATCCATCTTGTGTCAAAATCGTGATTTTTAAAGTTCTTTTTCATTTATATTTAGTGTTATATCCGTTCTAAAACCGCTTTATTTTTACTTAATGTCTGTACATCAATATTCTGAAACAACGCAATTACAATATATTTGAGTTTAAATGATCATCAAACTTTGATTATTTATAAAACGAAGCTTAATTTTCATTTATGGAGAATGTAAACTCATCAAGCTGTAAGATGAGTTGTATAAGAATTGCTGAATTTCTTTAACGCAAAATTATTTAGCTCTGGAGTCGGCAATATAGCTGATATGAATGAAACATCCATTGATTTTACATAGAGAAGCAGAGGATTTTATAGCAGACTTTTCGGATGAAGTTTTAAACATAGAGTCAAATTACTTTTGCCTACATGATTTTAAGTTTTTAAGTAAAATAAATTATTGTAGTATTGTGATGAATGAAAGTGTATGAATGAAATATTTACTGCTTTTACATAGAGAGCCAGGCGATTTATATTTCAATGGCGTCATTTGCATAAAGTTCATTTTTTTTAATGAAGTTTTAAGTTTTCAAATATAATAAATTATTGTAATATTGTGATAATTTTTCAAATATTACTGCTAAATGTTTACTGCTAAATGCATTTTAGTGATGTTTAAATAAAATTACATTGCAGTTGGAAAGTGTTTCATAATCAATGCTTTATGTATGATTGATCTTTCTTGTTATAAATGAATGGCGTTTATTACATTAATGGTTTCGTAAATTAATGACGTTTGTAAGGGTCAAAGCATTACATTATGTAGGGAAAGTGATGTGCTGCCCACTTAAGTTTTTTTTCTTTATTCTAAAGCAGTGTTTCTCAATCGCCGAGGTCTGGCATCTATTATATCGGGATAGATTCTCCTGGAATTTATCGTTTTAGTTTTTTAAATATTTTTATAAATAAATATTTCATAATGGAAATATTCTAAGGATAATAATATTCACTAATGTATCGAAAAGCTCTGCGCCAGATCGTCTAAATAATATCGTTGTAGCAAATGTCAGTGACCAAGTCGCATTTAAATTTTAATATGAAGAATACTGCTCAGCTGATTTCTATGATGAAATTACGATGGATAAATATTTTTTGCCAATGCTTTTTTTTTTCCAAACCAACATCAGTAAAATTATTTTAATAATACAATAATATAATTTTATATTTATCAACAATTTTAAATTTATAATTTTACATTTATCATACAATATAATTTTATATTTATCAACGTGCTATACCGTATACATAAATGTACTAATATTTATAACTATGCCATGATTCATTATTGATACTTATGTTAGTTTATGTATGGACTTAAAAAAAGTTTGAAAGGTATTTATGAGTAAATGAGTAAATTTGTTGGGACCAGGCCCCACGCCTTATATAAAAATCCCACGGTTCTACGGAAAGTGAAAAGTTGCCCACTGATTTATAACATAAACGCCTTGATTTATCTGTCTGTTTATCTATCTATCTCTGGGTAACGCTTGGCGAAATTTTGGCGTCGAAAACGGCGAAATATCGCCAACTTGGCGAGATTTTTTAAATGCTGCTAAATTGACGAAAATGTCGCCAAATTGATAAAAATGTAGCCAAATTGGTAAAAATAACGCCTAATTGATTAAAATTCATTATCTTGGAAAAAATATAAGAATCTACTATAAGAATAACCTGTTTCTCCGTCTGTAATACTTGACGAAATTCTGGCGGCATATCGCCAACTTGGCGTGACTTTTTAAATACTACCAAACTGACGAAAATGTCGCCAAATTGATAAAATTGATAAAATCAATGAAAATGACGACTCATTGATGAAAATTCAATATCTTATAAATAACATAAAAGACTATATGAATAACCCATTTCTCCACCCGTCCGTAATGCTTTTCGAAAAATTTAGCGGGATGTCGCAAACTTGAAGAGATTTTTATATATTGCCAAATTGACGAAAATGTCGCCAAATTGATAAAAATATCACCAAATGGATTAAAATAACGCACTGGAGGCAATGTTTTGCAAATTTTATAATTCCGTCATATGACGGACGTAGCTTCCAGTTACAAATGGTTACTAAAGGTCACATTTTCAGAGCTCGGAAATTCACCTTTCAAGCTGGATTCCTTCCAGCTTTACAAATGACCTTGCATCTTAGTAAACTTCGCCCCCATTTATCGCGTTAGATTAAGGTAATGCCAGAATCCGTTAGCCTCCGAAATGAGAAGGCTCGGTACGGGCCAGAACAGCCCGAAGACCGATTAAGGCTTTAGATTAAAATCCGTGAGAAATGGGTCTGATGCGATGATTGGAGCTGAGACAGAGGGCAGTAATCTCGAATACCGTCGTTATTGGTAGACACTGATGCATTAGCCATCGCCAAGAGACCGAGTTGTGCTTATAAAATGCATTTAATTTTACCGTATGTGGAGAATTTGGGATTCAAAATTATTTGCCTCAATGTAGAACACATCTGAACTTGAGATTCTGCACGGTTAATTTTTAGCGATATAGTCTAAAGAATTATTTAATTTTTTACTTTACTTATATGCATAATGTATAAGGAAAGTATTGCGACGGGGTCGAAAATTCGAGTTCGAGTTTTCGACGGGAGAGCACGTTTCCAGCATCCCTGATCACGAATCAAACATTTTTGAAGTGAGGTCTGTGTGTGTGTCAGTGAATCTGTGGAGACAATATCTCACGAACGAATGGAACGATTCGAATGAAATTTGTTACAAAGATCACAATCCGTGAATACTGGACACCTATTGTTTTTAAACGCAATCGAATGTTCAGAACCCCCCTAAATTTTCGAGTGAAATTTTGAAAAAAATCATCAAAGAATCAAAACCTTTAATAAAGTTGCGCAAATAGACAGTTTTTATGTAATTTTTCCTTAGAAAACGATTGACATAAACTTTAGAACGCTAGCGTGAACCGTTCTTGAGATATTTCACATTTTTAAAATAAATTTATAAAAAAAATCCCATAAATTAAAAAATATATTACTGTTGAGAAACATGTTCACTTTTCATATGTAATATCATGCGATAAATTGGGTGACATCATTCTCGTGGATCTAGCTCGTTCCATTTATAAGAAAAGGTACTTTGAGTAACACATTTGCATTTGAACGCCAATAATCAATTATCTGTTTTAAGAATAACTTATTTCTCCGTCCATAACGCTTGGTGAGATTTTGGCGACAAATTTGGCGGAATGTCGCCAAATTTAGCGACTTTTTTAAATGTTGCCAAATTAACGAAAATCGCGTCAAATGGATAAAAATGGCGCTAAATCGATGAAAATAACGGCTAATTAACGAAAAAACAATATCTTAAGAATATAAGTATCTACTATAAGAATAACCTATTTTTTTACTGTAAAAGTAGTAAATTCATTGCATTATATAAGGAAAGTCATGTGCTGTCCACATCAGATTTTTTTATTTTCCAGTATTGTAGAGAGAAATTGATGTTTTCCCGTCAATTTCTGATTTCAATATTTTAAGGAAATGATTGATGGCTTGAAGGCTTTCAAGAAATCTCTTGTGAAAATAAAATGTAAGAGTGCGGGTAGGAGCATAAAAAAAAAAATCTGATGTGGGCAGCACATGATTTTCCCTACAGAATCGCGTTCATTTTCTCTTTAATTAATTAATAGCTCATTAAATTGAGTATAATTGCACTAAATAACACTCTTAATTACTTGAAATTTTGAAATTATATTGAATTTATACTTTTAATTCAACTTTCGTTTCCATTTGGTAACTGAACTTATTCTCAAAACAGGAGTAACAAATATTTGAAAAAACTAAAATATTTCGAGAACTGCTCATCCTAGAGTAATGGGGTTGGTTTTATTCCTTTCATCATAAAAAATTACATGTAAAACAAGCATTTAATTAATATATCTCAGCATGGATAGTCCTTTATTTCAGATTTTAACGATTTTTGTGGACAAAAAAGAAAAGAAAAGCAGGTTATTTTTTTTTTCCGAATCGCAATAAAATCTAATCAGCACCAGGGTCACTCACAAGTGACTTATCTACCAAATTTTGCGAAATCTGGTCTATTTGGTTTTCAACTACAGTGGAAACAGGCAATTTTGAAAACCATTTCGCAAAAAAAAAAAAAAAAAAAAGGTTCTTTTATCCCGAATCGTACCAAAATCTAATCAGCACCAACGTCATCCAAAAGGGAATAATTACATACCAAATTTTATGAAATTCGGTCAATTAGATTTTCAGTTACAGTGGATACATACATTGTACAGATAGACGGACAAAGACACACAAACACATACACACACAAATGTTACGCTAAAATAGTTTTTTCGTATTCTAAAGGTCCCAAAACGTGTAGATCCGTCTAAAACTCGAGTTGCGATTTTCGGCACGATTCCAATATTTTCCCTATACATTAGGCTGTTTGTGCCATTAAACTCAATTTAATAAATTAGAGAAGAAATAAAGAGAACGCGAATCTGAGTCTGCAGGGAAAGTCATGTGCTGTCCACATCAAATTTCTTATTTTAGTTGTCCTGCGTTTGACACTTTAATAATTTGCTATCTGTCAATCTCAATTATGTTGACAGATTACTCAGTTACCATGGCGCCCAGTAGTGCACTCGATTACAGATTTTTTTAAGTGAAGCATCGGAGAAGATAATTAGAATGACAATTAACTATAAATCATTTTGGATATACATTTTATGGTGCCTGCTGTACCTGTAATGATCAGTTTGATACCATAATGTCAAAAACAGCAGTGAGAAAGCTTCTAAATAGCAGCAGTAATCTCATTTTCTTTCGACAGACTATCTGACCCAGCCGAATGTGTAAGGCAGCGTTTTTCAAAGTGTATTTGTCGGAACCCTTGGGGTTCCGAGACAGTATTCCAGGGATTCCCCACTATAATAGTTCTTTGTAAATTTTCTTAAAAATTCAAAAAAAAAATTGGATGCATAATTTTGACTGCATTGGATTTTTCCTTATTTTCGGGTTCCGCTATCAAATTGAATTTCAAAAAGGGCATCACGACCAAAATTTTTGAAAAATACTGGTGTAAAACATCTGTTTGGATGGTCGGGACATTGTCACTCAATTTAAACCGGAACCCAGTAGACCCGGAACGGACATTCACGGGAACCGTACCCTCCTCCCCCTGCCACCAACCCCTCGGAAAGACTTTCGGACCCACAAACTTAACGTGCCCGTACTCCGCATCAGCACGGGGATAATTTGGGCAGAAGCGTGAATCGAAATCGGGACATCGAAAAGGTGACATGCTATAATTGTGATATTTAGGCCAACGCTACAGATTTTTCAAAAAAGTTCTTGCAAAATTTGCTTAAAAAGAAAATAAATAAATAAAAAATAAAAAAATAAATCTCAAGTTAATAAAAAATGGATTCTGGTATGAGATTCGAGTAGAGCCACACTTAAGTTAATTTTTTCCTTTAAATGTTAGTTGTAGATGTATAGTTTGCTACCAAAGAAATTAGGTTTTTTCGACGACCGACAGGAGATCAGAGTGGTTATAACCCCCCACCCCCTCTACTTGCGTACTCATACCACACAACACAAGAGAAAACTGCTTTATATTATGGTATCAAATAGCAGAACCACATTACATTCAGTCGTGACGTCTTATGAAAACTGTATATTACATCTGAAACATTAGCATTGACTGTCAATCTGTTGAGAAACAATTACTTCTTCAATCATGTTTGCTCTCATCTTAGAAAACCCTAATGTATGCACGCTCACAGGTCAGGAAGTCCGGATCTTCATTAAGTATGCCGCCATTTTGGGCGTTTATTTCCCAGCGAAGTACTTCCTAATTCGATTAACATGTGTTGCAAGTCCATAAAATGAAAGATTAATGGAGGCTGGGGAGAAAAGGATATTGACTTATTTTATTTTTATTTTTGGGTTTAGAACAGACGTCTGAACGTGCCTAATTTTAAGATTTATTCTTCTTCAACACAGAACGCCCGACCTATCCGAAGCTGTAAGGTATCTGTTTGGACAGACGAGTTATATACATGGAGTCTGCGCCATAAGTTAACCTTTTGCTTACGGGTGGGACAGCTTCCATTCCAAACGAAAAACCTCTCAAAAAGGCAGGTATTTGACATACCCTATCCCAAACAGTTCAATCCACCTTTGCAGACATTGGGGTTCATGGACGCCAATTCACGCCGTGTTCACGCGGAGTATGATCACGTTAAACATGTGGGTCCGTAAGCCCTTCCGAGAGGTTGATGGTAGGGAAAGGAGGGTACGGTTCCTGTGGATGCCTCCCCCACTGGGTTCCGGTCTAAATTGGGTGGTACTTTCCGGCAGTCCAAACAGTTACCTTACACCTTTCTGGTAGGACGGACGGTCTGGGTCTCAACAACAACATGTGTAGTCGCGCGTAACAATTTGCTATACATGGGTACAAGCACCCACTGTTAGCCATAACAATGACCAATTTGTGATGTCAACCGCCAAATGGAGGAAGAACGGAATCGAAAATCTCAATGTTTATGCCTTTGATTGAAAATTAACAGAATTAAAAAAAATTCATTAAAATAAAGTAATTAAAAATATATTAAGAAAAATTAATTAAAAGAAATTCATTAAAATGAAGTAATTAAAAATATATTAGAATGTGAAGATATGCACCCATATTTTTGCCAAAAGAATTTTGCTAATTTTCCAATTTGGGCTGCGGCGAAATAAGGAAATAAAAAAAAAATTAAACATGAATATTTCGATGCATTTAAATATAAATACATAAATATAAAGGAATTGTCCTACGGATTAGATTGGAAGATCGTCAGAAAGAACGATCTTTTAGGTGATGTCAAGATGGAAATTCTGTGATAATACTTTTGATCGGTCAAGAACCGGGTTGTGTGAAAATCGATTAAAATTGTGCCTTAACATAATATAACTAAAAAATTAATAAACATTTTTTTAAAAATCTCGCTCAGGTCTGTCGTAGAGCTAACCAAATATCGAATGTTGCGGCTGCCGGAAGATTAGATTTTCCGCTACAGACGACATACACATAGACAGCCAGAATCCATGTATTTCCATTACAAATTCTATGTATTTTCAAATAATTTTTCAAATATGAAGGAATTTTCCTACAGATTTGGCTCAAAGCTCGTTCGAAAGAGCGTTTTTCGGCTTTCCAGCAGAAGTAAGATGGAAATTCGATAATAATATTTTCGAACACAAAGAAACAGATTTGTAAGAATGTTGTTCAAAATTACGCTTTAACAAAAAACTAATTTAAGAACTAACTAGAACAAAAATAAAACTTGCTCTTTTGTAATTTGGGATCTGACATGAACTTTTTTTCCCTATACTATGCTGATATTTATTTATTACAACTTTATTAGAATAACAAATTCGCCCCGGCCATTTTTACTTTCCTTATATACATAATGTATAAGGAAAGCATTGTGACGGGGTCGAAAATTCGAATTCAGAGTTTTCGACGGAAGAGCACGTTTCAAGCATCCCTGATCACGAATCGAACATTTTTGAGGTGATGCCTGTGTGTGTGTGTGTCATTCAGTCTGTGGAGATGATATCTCACGAACGAATGGAGCGATCCGAATGAAATTTGATACAAAAATCACAATCCGTGAATACTGGAAGCCAATTGCTTTTAAACACAATCGAATGTTCAGAACCCCCCTAAATTTTCGAGTGAAATTTTGAAAAAATCATCAATAAACCAAAACCTTTAATAAAGTTACGCACATAGACATTTCTTATGTAATTTTTCCTTAGAAAACGATTGACACAAACTGTAGGACGCTAGCATTAGCCGTTCTCAAGATATTGCACATTTTTCAAATAAATTTGTCAAAAAATCAAGTAAAATAAAAAAAAATATTAACTCTTAAGAAACATGCTTAAATTTATCAAAAAATCAAGTAAAATAAAAAAAAATATTAACTCTTAAGAAACATGTTCACTTTTCATATGTAATATCATGCAATAAATTTGGCGATATCATTCTCGTGGATCTAACTTGTTCCATTCACGAGAAAAGATACTTTGAGTAATACTTTTGTATTTGAACGCCAATAGTCATTTATCTGCTGTAAGAATAACTTATTTCTCCGTCCATAACGCTTGGCAAGATTTTGGCGACGAATTTGGCGGAATGTCGCCACCTTGGCAACTTTTTTAAATGCTGCCAAATTAACGAAAACCTCGCCAAATGTATAAAAATGACGCTACATCAATGAAAATTACGACTAATTAAAGAAAATTCAATATCTTGGAAAGAATATAAGTACGTATCTACTATAAGAATAACATTTTTTAACTGTAAAAGTAGTAAATTCATTGCATTATTATAAGGAAAGTCATGTGCTGCCCACATCAGATTTTTTTAACTAACCATTACCACTTCTAGATTTTAACAAATAACTTCTAAATAAGCTTTAAATACGTTGAAAATAATTAAACTCATAATGCGCCAGTGCAGAACTGCATCACCGAATTTTATAAACATTTCCCAAGACATCAAATTACTCTAATATTTTACTTATATGGAGATTATTTAAACCTAACTAAAATTTCTTGGAACTAATTCCAACTAATTAAGCTGATCTGACGGACCATAACAAGTTGTTTCGGGCGCTTTAAAATATCCGGATTTTACGCATTTCACGGAGTTTAAAAAGAAAAAGTATGTTCCAAGAGACATATCATTCCATATACTTTTAAAGATAATCGGTTGCTATGGATACCAAGATGGAATTGGCAACAACCCAACGCATTTTGAAGTGACTTTCTGTGGTGGTTTTCCTGGTTTTGACAAATAGCACTTTCAGAGAAATTTCAGAAAATATATTTTTGAGAGAAGCTTTTACAGATTCGTGGGAGATAGTGAATTGTATACCTTATTACTTTCCTTATATGTATAATGTATAAGGAAAGTATTGTGACGGGGTCGAAAATTCGAATTCGAGTTTTTGACGAGAGAGAACGTTTCGAGCATCCCTGATCACGAATCAAACATTATTGAAGTGATGTCTGTGTGTGTGTGTGTGTGTGTGTGTGTGTGTGTCAGTGAGTCTGTGGAGATGATAACTGACGAACGAATGGACCGATTCGAACGAAATTTGGTACAAAAATCACAATCCATAAACACTGGAAGCCTATTGTTTTTATACGCAATCGAATGTTCAGAACCCCCTCAAATTTTCGAGTGAAATTTTGAAAAAATCGTCAAAAAATCAAAACTGCTAATAAAGTTACGCAAATAGACATTTCGGATGTAATTTTTCATTAGAAAACGATTGGCATAAATTTTAGAACGCTAACATATACCGTTCTCGAGATATTGCACATTTTTTAAAAAAATTATCAAAAAGTCATATAAAATAAAAAAAAATATTTCCTATTGAGAAACATGTTCACTTTTCATATGTAATACCATGCGATAAATTTGGGGACATCATTCTCGTGGATCTAGCTCGTGCCATTCATGAAAAAAGATACTTTGAGTAATACTTTTGTATTTAAACGTCAATAGTCATTTATCTGCTGTAAGAATAACTTATTTCTCCATAACGCTTGGCGAGATTTTGGCGACGAATTTGCCGGAATGTCGCCAACTTGGCGACATTTTTAATTGTTACCAAATTAACAAAAATCTCGCGAAATAGATAAAAATGACGCTAAATCAATAAAAATGACGACTAATTGAAGAAAATTCAATATCTTGGAAAGAATATGAGTATATACTATAAGAATAACATTTTTCTTAACTGTAAAAGCAGTAAATTCATTGCATTACATAAGGAAAGTCATGTGTTGCCCACATCAGATTTTTTTATACAGGGTTCCTGGAAAAATCCTTAAGCGCCCCAATAACTTTGTATGGAAAAGTTCATGAGCATAGTCGCCCATAAAATTTTTCCAAGGGGAGGAAGCATACTTAGGGATAAAACATACAATATCAACTAGCTGAATATCTGTCTTTGTGGCCTTAAACATCCGGGGGGGGGGGGAGCAAGTACCCCCCTTGTTCTCCCCTAAGTGCGCCTATGTCCATGAGAGTACACGTTTGGTTTACCTATAGAAAAATGGCCATGCTCGATAGCATAAAAAGGATGCAGCGTCTCTAGCAAATAATTTAAAAAGTTAGGTTAATGAACTAGGCAACAAAGCAAGATAGACGAAACTAGGCAATTACAAAGTTGGAATAGTGTAATGAGACCATAAAACTATTGCAGAAAGCATTTATTGGGCAAAACATATGGTTATTGGCAAATTGCTGTCATAGTATTTAGGGATCATACATAATAAAGGAAAATATCTATCTGTGCAATCTGTTGCGAGAAATTTAAACGACGTACCATAAAATTTGGTACACGTGTACTTCAGGACCTAAAGATGCAGCTCGGCGTCATTTTTTATTCATTTATTTTTTTTTTTTTTAATTTCACATTCTTTTTTCAGTTATTTTATTATTTACTCCGATTTACAACGATTTGGGCCGATATTCAGCACAAATCCATCTCTTAGCGATTTGAAATATTATCAAAGTGTTTCCATCTTGACACCATCGGAAAGTTCCAAGAATGTTCATTCCAGAATTTGAACCTAAACCGTGAGACAATTCCTTTCCATTTATTTTGTTTAAAATATATCGAAATGTGCATTTTTTACGTGATTTGATTCGATTTATATATACAATGTAGGATCAAAAAGTTCGGAGACTGAGCTGATATCTCCAACCCTGATTGGAGGAGAGAGGAATTAATTTACCGTGGCGTAGAAGCACATGTGACGCGAGATGTGAAAAGGAAGAAACAGGTGTTTTCCAGGTAATGCGTGTCAGTGAACCGTAGTCGTTCGCGTTCATCGAAAGCGGAAATGACGTTTGAAGAACAACGTGCGAATATCAAATTCTGCCAACGTTTGGGGAAATCGCCGACAGAAATATTGTACCTGTTAGCAGGTCTGGAACACGCATTGTCTGGAAAAACCTTGCACTGCGGACCTGCTTCTTCCTTTTCACATCTCGCATCACATGTGCCTCTACGCCACGGTAAAACAATTCCCCTCTCCTCCAATCAAGGTTGGAGATATCAGCACAGTCTCCAAACTTTTTTATCCTACCTTGCATGTATATATGTGTGCGTGTGTGCGTGTAATGGTTGATAAGATAGTCCGAGGAAGAGACTCTTCAGGTTACAAAAATCCACTTTATTAAATGACACTCTTAAAACACAATTTGTCACATAGGCCGAGCTCTCCGCCGGCGGCCATCTCGTGAAAGAGATCTCAGAGAAGTCTGCATAGGTTCACATGAGTTACAGTTATGACGGATGGGATGATGACATGGGAAACATGCTATCTTTGAATTATCATGTTTCCAAAATGTGATGGGGGATGCAGTTTCATGTGAGAAAGTTTACATAGAGGTTAAGATTAGTGATCATATATGTTATGGTCGAGGAAAATAGGAAGTACGGGCAGACTTTGTCAATATTAATAGCGTGGGATAGAATTTAATATAGTTGCAATAAGTGCCTGACATGAAATAGGAATTTGGAATCAGAATTATGAAAAAAAAGGCGTTATTGCGGAAAGCTTAAAATTTATGTATTATATATATATATATATATATATATATAATCAGCAATTGTAATTCTCATTTATGATATGGAGATTTTATTTATATCGTTTAAATGATTTTAGTTCAAAAGAGACTATTTTTAAATTGAGTATTGTGTTACCTGTGTCTGTATTATTAAAGCACCGGGCAACGTCGGGTGATTCGTTCTAGTGCTAAAATAAAATATAACACTTACATGCACAGGAATCTAGTATAGAGATTCGGAGAGGAATATAGTCGCTATTTTTATTTGCATGCGTTCGTGAATCATTGACCACCGTTCTACTGTATTGTCATACACGTAGCAATCGGTTATGTATTACTAGTATTTATTGCCTTCCGTGTAAACGTTTCGTTCGCTCCTGGTGTCGAATTCTATTTATTATATAAATGGTCTGCAACTTTGTAATTGGCTTTTTTACGTCTGTCTCGCTTTGTTGCCGAGTTCGCTGTAGTAACTTTTTAAATTCTTAGCGAGAATTTTTTTGCAATCCTTCTCATTCTATCGTGTAGGGTCACTTAAATAGACCCAGCGTGTATACACTTGGACCTGTCCTTACAAAGTTATGGAGACACTCATTCTTGGGAGCTCCGTATAAAATGTTACCCAGAAAGGGTTTAAGAGGCTCTGTGCAGGCATTGTGAACACACACACACACCCATGTCCACTAAAACCGTTGGTTTGTTCGTATTCTACGGTGTCCTAAACAT
Source organism: Amaurobius ferox (assembly GCA_951213105.1). Lineage (NCBI taxonomy): Eukaryota > Metazoa > Arthropoda > Arachnida > Araneae > Amaurobiidae > Amaurobius > Amaurobius ferox. The sequence continues at coordinate 88,133,814 of OX578153.1, forward strand.
GTAAATTCATCGAAAAATCGAATTCGAATTTTAAAAACCATTTTAACATTTCATTTAGAAGTTTTATATTGTACTATGTGTGGAAAAGAAAATAGTAAATATAAGTGTATACTAATAAATACAAGGAACTTGTATGTAAAAATAGATATATATAAAATTCTGAGAAATAAACAGAAAAGGGAAATTCTAAACTTGGAAAAAGTTACAATGCATTCCTTTATCTATCGCTCTTTGCACAAACTCTCTTCCTAACAATTCGTTTTCCTCACGCAAAATAAAGAAAAATTAATTTACCCTATCAACAGATGCTCTTCTTCCAACTAGATGGCGGCACAAGTCGATAACGAAGTTTCTGTCATTTTCATTGCCATGGCAACCGACCTCTACGCCGCCGATGTGAACGAGTGGTTGCTAGGATACGGACGCGGTAATTTTGTCTCCTGTCAAGAAATCAGTCTCTGAATCTTAATTACAAACCGATATCGCTCAGATTAATTATTTTGGCGTCAAAGCTCGGTTTCACCTCATGAAACTACCCCAGGTAAGAGCAGGGAATTCACTTCATTCACGAAGATGTAGCAAATTAATTCTAGAAATTGCCACATCTTACGAGTCATTGAAATGTTTAGTTTCTTAAAATTTGATTCTCTTTTGCGATTTCATAAGGATGTATGTAATTGATACAGTGGCGTAACCAGAAAATTTAGTCCCCAAGACAAAATAGCACCCCCCCCCCCCCCCCCCTAAAAAAAAAAATTAAGAAAATGGTTTTATTTTGTGGAGAATATAAGAAATAAAAGCCTCCGAAAATAAAAGCATTTAAGAAAATATTTTTTATTTGCGGGGGGGGGGGGGGGGGGGGGGGGCATTTTCATAAGTAAAAAAATATGAAATTTTCGTTATTAATGTCTCTCCTTTTTCTTTTGTTCTTCTTCTTAAGTTCCACCAGTTTTATTTAGATATTTGTTAGTCATAAGAAATTGATTGCAAATTATTTTCAAATGTGTTAAAATAGATTGAAAAATCTTATGTAGGCAGCACATGACTTTCCCTGCACACTAATACTCGCGTTCTCTTTATTTCTTCGATAATTCATTAAATTGAGTTTAATTGCACAAAATAACGTCCATAATTATTTTAAATTACACACTTTTCGTTTTCATTTGGTAACTGGACTTGCTTTCAAAGCGAAAATGAGAAAAAACTAAAATATTTCGAGGACGGCTATTCCTAGAGTAATGGAATTGGTCTTATTCTTTTCTTCGTCGGAAATTACGTATAAAATAAGCATTTCGTTGATAAGTAGTCTTACGTAGTCTTTTATGTTTAGATTTAACCATTTTTGCGGGCCATTTATCAAAAATTGCAGGTTCTTTTTTTTTTTCCGAATCGTACCAAAATCTAATCGGCACCAGGTTAACCTACAAGTGATTTACCTACCAAATTTTGTGAAATTTGGTCTGTTAGTTTTTCAGCTGATGTGGATACAGGCAATTTTTGTGGGCCATTTCGCAACAAATTACAGGTTCTTTTATCACGAATCGTACCAAAATCGAATCAGCATCAGGGTCACCCACAAGTGATGAATGAACACCTGCCAAATTTTATGAAATTCGGTCCATTAATTTTTGAGTTAGAGTGGATACAAAATCTGCACAGACACACACACACAGACGCCACGCCATAAATAGTGTTTTGTGTTCTAGAGGTCTCAAAACGTGTAGATCCGGCGCAAACTCGAGTTGCGATTTTTGGCACGATTCCAATACTTTCCCTATACATTACCACGTATTGCAGGGACAGTAAAAAGTATTCACTGCTTCAGCTTACATTAAAAAATTGTTAGAACCTTAGATCATTTACACTTCATATGCGCTATTCCCAGCTTTAAAATGAAGGCAATTACCATGAGAAGAAGTCATCGCTAAACCGTCGTGGAAATATTTTTATTTATATTTAACAAGCCACGGGTATTTTGTGTAAAATTGTTTTCGTATTATTCATAAAAATCAGTTTTGTTGTAAAAACTACAAAATACTTATATTTTTTCACTAAATATAATGTTCCAGTGTGCTTTGGGCCCTTTTCCATACCCTTAAGCTTCGCTTAACCGTGCTTAATACTAGTTACGCGTGTAATAAAATGTCAACAGATGATTTGGAAAAAAAAAATTGGGTAGGAAATCCAAAATTTGGGAGGTACTGGTCAGAATGTTTGCAAATAATTTGAAGTTAATTGATTTATTACAATTTTCGAATATTTGGGGTATATGAAAATATGTGTACCGCCTATTAAAAAATCTGATGTGGGCAGCACATGACTTTCCTTATATAATGCAATGAATTTACTACTTTTAGATTAAAAAAATGTTATTCTTATAGTAGATACTTATATTCTTTCCAAGATATTGAATTTTCTTCAATTAGTCATCATTTTCATTGATTTAGCGTCATTTTTATCCATTTGGAGAGATTTCCGTTAACTTTGCGACATTTAAAAATGTCGCCAAGTTGGCGACATTCTGCCAAAATCTCCCCAAGCGTTATGGACGGAGAAATAAGTTATTCTTATAGCAGATAAATGACTATTGACGTTCAAATACAAAATTATTTCTCAAAGTATCTTTTCTCATGAATGGAACGAGCAAGATCCACAAAAATGATGTCACCCAATTTATCGCATGATATTACATATGGAAAGTGAACATGTTTCTTAACAGTTAGTATTTTTTTTAATATATGGAATTTTTTGATAAATTTATTTTAAAAATGTGCAATATCTCGAGAACGGTTCGTGCTAGCGTTCTAAAGTTTATGTTAATCGTTTTCTAAGGAAAAATTACATAAGAAATGTCTATTTGCGTAACTTTATTAAAGGTTTTGATTTTTTGATGATTTTTTCAAAATTTCACTCGAAAATTTAGGTGGGTTCTGAACATTCTATTGGACATGAAAACAATAGGCTTCCAGTATTCATGAATTGCAATTTTTGCATCAAATTTCATTCGAATCGCTCCATTCGTTCGTGAGATATCGTCTCCACAGACTCACTGACACACACACACACAGACATCACTTCAAAAATGTTCGATTCGTGATCAGGGATGCTTGAAACGTGCTCTCCCGTCGAAAACTCGAATTCGAATTTTCGACCCCGTCACAATACTTTCCTTATACATTATGTATATAAGGAAAGTAAAAATAAATAATTATAAACGATTTTCAAGGTTGAGAAATCGCATTTTATTAGCGTTGAATTTATTATTAGCCTTTAATTTTGTTCTTTTGGAGCAGTCTTTTTTTTTTAAATAATAAAAACTTTATTATTATTATTATTATTATATTTTCGAATGTATTGTGCGCATTCTAAAATCTTTACTTCCCTTTAAAAAGAACCCTCGACTTTCAAGGCCAAGAAATCAGCTTTTTAAATTGATAAGCATAGATACAGGAATTTTAAGCTCCCCAATTTAAAGTACCCTTTTCTTACATAATTCTTGTTCCAAATTCCTATCTCATGACACGTGCTTGTCGTGAACGCGGTGAATTTCTATGCCACGCTATTAATCTTACCTCGGGCTATATTATTCTTTCTTTGTCTTCAATATCTGCATTCTTGGCCGCCACTTTTGTCCACAACATAAACAAACTGTCATTTTAATTTATCTATTTTCTCATCCTTGAACGACTATAATCACAACTATACCAAGAAGATATGTTTTTAATATAAACTTTCCCATCCGTAATTGCATCCCCATCACATTTTTGCAATATAGAAACCGCAAAGATCGCAGATTTTCCACATCCTGACGAGAACTAGTTGTTTAGACGACGAAGGTGTTTAGACGACCGGGAAGTGCCACCCAATTTAGACCGGTATCCAGTGGGGGCGGTATTCACAGGCACCGTACCCGCTTTCCCCTACAATCAACCTGTCCGACGGACGGACGTACATATTTAACGTGTCCGTATTTTCATAAATAGATTTTTTTTTACTTTCCTTATATACATAATGTATAAGAAAAGTATTGTAACGGGATCGAAAATTCGAATTCGAGTTTCCGATGGGAGAGCACGTTTGAAGCATCCCTGATCACGAATCAAACATTTTTGAGGTGATGTCTCTGTGTGTGTGTGTGTGTGTCAGTGAGTCAACGATAACTGGCGAACAAATAGACCGATTCGAACGAAATTTGGTACAAAAATCACAATCCGTGAATACTGGACGCCTATTGTTTTTAAACGCAATCGAATGTTCAGAACCCCCCTAAATTTTCGAGTGAAATTTTGAAAAAAATCATCAAAAAATCAAAACCTTTAATAATGTTACGCAAATAGACATTTCTAATGTACTTTTTCCTTAGAAAACGATTGACATAAACTTTAGAACGCTAGCATGAACCGTTCTCGAGATATTGCATATTTTTTAAATAAATTTATCAAAAAATCCCATAAATTATAAAAAATATATTAACTGCTGAAAAACATGTTCCCTTTTCAATATGTAATATCATGCGATAAATTGGGTGACATCTTTCTCGTGGATCTAGCTCGTTCCATTCATGAGAAAAGATACTTTGAGTAAGACTTTTATATTTGAACGCCAATAGTTATTTATCTGCTATAAGAATAACTTATTTCTCCGTCCATAACGCTTGGCGAGATTTTGGCGGAATGTCGCCAACTTGGCGACTTTTTTAAATGCTGCCAAATTAACGGAAATCTCTCCAAATTGATAAAAATGACACTAAACCATTGAAAATGACAACTAATTGACGAAAATTCAATTTCTTGGAAAGAATATATATAGCTGCTATAAGAAAAACGTATTTTTTATTGTAAAAATAGTAAATTCATTGCATTATATAAGGAAAGTTATGTGTTGCTCACATCAGATTTTTTTTTTTAAACAAAGAGGCTCAACCTACAGATTTGTAGAATATATTTTTCCCACACAAGAGCATGTTCAATTTAATTAGTGATCATTTTTTGAATCCATTTGTCCCCGGATTGTTTATGGAATCTACGAGTTTGGTTTTTGAAGATTTTATTTTGTAATGAAAGAAACTATTCTTAAAAGTAGGTGTATATTTATCACAGCTACGAGTATGTGCTTCCTTTAAAGAAGTATTCCACAGCCCAGGCAGGAAGACTGGCCAAAAAGGCCGAATAACTAAATCCCTGGCCGGTTTAAGGAAGTATTCAAAGTGTTATATGCTCAATATTCCGCACCCCCCTCCCCCACAAAAAATAATAATAATAATGTACGAAATATTGAAGGCCTTCGCCGTGTCTGACCTGTCAAATAACCAATAGACACGTTTATAGATTTAAAACATATCGTATCAGATAACACAAACAAACAGTTATTGTAATATGTTGTAGTCAGGGGATATTAGAAAATATAACCCCCGCTGGAACAATTAAGTTGAATCTCTACTGAATCTACATTTGTTTAACTATTGCCACTTGTGCAGCACTCAATCGTTGATATAACGTCACAGGAAGATCCTTTCGTTAAGCCTTTGATCTAAATTTTTCAAGTCCATTGAATCTAAATTTAAAAAGTCTAGATTGAATCTAGATTTCCCAATCCTTGGTGCCGCCTTTGATCTTTTGTGTTTTTTAAAGTGCGTTCCGCCTTTGATCTTCTGTGGTTTTCAAAATGTGTTTGTTCTGCGGAAACCTTGGGGTTCCGCAACGTTATTGCAAGGGTTCTGGGATGTAATACCTTCGTGTAAATTTTCTCAAATATTAACAAAGACGTCGAAAATGTGAATTCATGATTTGGATCACAAATGACTTCTTCTCGTTTCGGGTTCCACCATCCTATTAAATAGGGTTCCGCGACCAAAAAAGTTTGAAAAGCACTGATCTAGATGAATCTATAAAATATACAGATTGAGCGCCAAATCTCGCCGTGTGAACAAAATATATCATTTCTCTATACTGTAAAACATTCTGCAACCTTTGCTCATTTTTTTTCAACTACTTTATTGATCATTTCGGCAAACTATCAGAAAAGCCGCAATGACAGGTATTCATGAAAGTTCCAGTTTTATTTCTGAAATATTCAGCTAATTATCATCTGTGTTATATATATATATATATATATATATATATATTTACATTTGAAGAATATTAATTTACTTGTATTATATATACCTGAGATTGATCATTTATTGAAAAGTTTTGTATAGCAAAAATGAAAAAAAGATGGCTGAAGTGATTATTTGAAATCAGTAGTGACTATATGACAAGCTTGTGAAGACGATAAAGAAAATATTATAAATAAAACATTATAAATAAAACATTATAAATAAAACAGGTACTAAATTGGTATAAAATACCCCTTTTTCCCAGTTCTATATATAAATTAAGGTATTGAAAAATAATGACTATCCTGAGGAATCTACCTACCTCTTTTAAGACACGCCCGGTAAGAGTGCGAAAAGAATAAGGCCGTGTGTACATTAATAATAACATTAATTTATTTACACAATAAATATTTACAATGATTCACTTAAAACAATACTTTTCCATATTAAAATAATTGGATTGTATACCAATTTAAAAAAAAAAAAAAAAAAAAAAAAAAAAAAATTGTATAGAGTCTCACAGACTAAATTGGAACAGATGGTAACCTAGCATATAAAACTGCCTGCCTAACGTTAACTTGTAAGTATTAAATTGGGGAGAGAGAGAAAATAGAATACATATTAGGAAAGTCACCAACATCACTTGCCGCCGTCGGTCTCGCACCCTTGCAGAGGAGCCCATCGTCAAAAGACCTCTTTTCTCGCTCGTGCCGAAGTCAATTCTCACATCTCCTTTTTAAATTTCTAAAACTGTCTCTCTCTCCAAGATTTTAAAACACGCCTCTAAGACGCTGAAGGCCCTCTCATTGGTTTCTGAGGCGTAACCCCTTGACCCAAAAGCAACATCATTGGCTTTTCAGACCCCTCGGGCCAAAACCCATTTTTCAAGCCCCAGCGAACCGATATCCTTTCGGCCGCTAATTCAAAAGACCCGACAACCCTATGATCCCGTCTGACTTGGACAAAGTTGCATATTTCGGTAAAATGCGATCTCCAAATATACACCGCGCATCCCGTCTTTAAGTGCAGCTGGTATCCAAGGGCTGCTCCCCCAAAATAAATTCCTTAACTCTAGATCGCACCCCCGAAATATTGGATCATGAGTTTACCATGTGACAAATGACATGTGGTAAAGATTAGTTAATATATCCCTTAACTACACCCTTAGATTAAATTTTTATTTTGTGTTATAAAACATATTTGTAATACAGGTACTTAAGGTACTAATCCCCTTGTTTCCTGCATAAACATACATGGTGTAGTAAATCAAGAATAGTGTATAAGATGAAAAGTTGCAAAATAGAAAAAAAAAATTTTGCACGTGGAGCTATGCCGTTCTGGTTCCCCAAAAATTGTTTTGAATATGAATAAATTGAAAAAAGTGAAAAGCACTTCCGAAACCATTTACGTTATCAAGGGCCATACCTGGTTCGCTAATGCTCATTCTACGTTTCTGTGTACATTACTGTAAATTGTATTACAGAAATAATGCACATGGCTCACATATATATATATATAATACAGACATTTTAAGCTTTCCCCAGTAACGCGCACTTTTCTTTCATAATTCTTATTCCAAATTCCTATTTGATGTCCAGCACTGATTGCAACTATATTAAATTCTATCCCACGCCATTAATATTAACAAAGTCTGCCAGTACTTCCTCATTTCCTCTACCATACCACATACGGTCACTAATCTTAACCTCTACGTAAACTTTCTCATATGAAACTGCATTCCCATCACATTTTTGAAGCATGATAATGCAATGACAGCATGTTTCCCATATCGTCATTCCCTTCCGCCATAATTGTAACTTATGTGAACCTATGCAAACTGCTCTGAGATCTCTTACGAGATGGACGCCGGCGGAGAGTTCGATCCAATGTAACAAATTGTGTTTTAAGAGTTGTTTTAAGAGTTGTTGTTGAGAGAAAGTTGTTTTAAGAGTTGTTGTTAAGAGAAAGTTTGTTGTTCATCCAATACAGTAGATTTTTATAACCTGAAAGGTCTCTTCCCTAGACTATCTCCACAACCATTACATATATATATTATCATAACTATCAGGAACCTTGCTCCCCATCGTGGACAGCTGATTCCCCCGTATCTCGAGCAACATGTTTGCAAAACAGAAACACTTAACAGAAAGGGTACTTACAAGAACACTTGGGGGAGAACTTGTCCCGCTGCGCAGCACAAACAGCGAGCAGTCTATATCCGAGATCAAGATCGTATCCTGGCTTCGGAGAAACTTGTCTCACAACCTAGTTCAGAAAAAACAAGCACGCCATGAGCGCGTACAAAGGTGACAAACCAACATGCAAGAAAATATATACTCTCATACTTCATCCTTACTGAACCTGCAGTGCTTCATGAGTAAAGTGAGTAAAATATAATATATGACTGGCAGATATACCCGTCGTTGCTCGTGAAATAATATGAAAATTCCAGTAGTATATTCTAAATATTGTTCTTTAAAAAAAATCTATTAAAATATTTAATTTCATTGTCCTAAAAAGAAAGAACATTTTTTTAATTCTTTACAAAATTATCTTCATAGGCAAAGCGCAAGCATTACTGTTTGTAAACAAATTTACAAAACATATGATATTTGGTTAACATACGCCCAAATAAAGACGCTAAAATGGTAGGAGAATATATACTGGTATCATTTCCCACAATCGGTTAAACACAAACAAACCATGGGAGTTTGAAAATGTTTTACCAAAATAAAACAAATGACTTACGAAATTGAAAATATGAATCATTTATGTAATCTTATACCGAAGCCAGATACTGATATAAACCCCCAATCAAACTTAACTGGAATCTGACTCAACTCGACTTTCTCATACCAGCATCCATTTTAAAGTACATTATATTTTTTTATTGCAAATTTTGAATAAAAAAAAATATAAAAATATGTATCGTTGGTCCAAATGATCACAATTATAGCATATAGCCCTTCAATTTAAAGTGTTTGAAAAATCATTAAGTTGATACCAAGAAGTTTGACAATATTTGACTCCCTCCCGAGGGGGGGGGGGGAGGGCAATGACGTCACGAACACAAAAATTGTATCGCGGTTATTTTTAACTACGATTGAAACTGTTGAAGTTTCGTGGTCATCGAACCATAAATAACCCATTTTAAGCCTAACAATGTCACATTTTGTCCTATGCTACCATATTAAGTTAATTTCAATTTCAATTAAATTTCGAAGTTTTCGCTCGAATTTCAAAAAATTATAAGATAAGTGACCCAAATATGGGCGCTACACCTAATATGGGCACTGCTGTAAAAAAGACACAGATATTCATCAATTATCTATCTCGATATTTTAAAAAGACCAACAGAAAAAAGGCTTTAAATTATCGAGCTGTAAAACTGGTGAAATCGCTTTTCCCAGAAGAAAAGGTACCCAAGCATAAAGCAGCTGGCAAGTCCAAACGAGCAGCTAAGCTGAAACCAGCACCCAAGCCTAAACCCAAGACAAATGTAAGTTGCAGCTTAGCCGTCCTGCAGTGGTGTATCCAACTCAAAAGAGTCCTGCTATTGTGTGCTGTGTCCTCAAGAAAAACAATTAAACATGATACAGTGTAATACGAGCCGTGTTTGGGTACATGAAGAATGTTGTGGCCTTACAAGTAAGGAAAAATTTTATATTTTTGTATGTCCATCTTGTGCAGACTCTGATTAAAGTTTTACGTTGATTTAAGGTTTTTTTAGCATAATTTTTAAGGGTGCCCATAATGCAAAGGTTCTAAATATGGGCATAGGTTCCCAACATAGACACTGCCCATTATTGCACCTATCTGATGTTTTTAACTCAATTATCATTTTTTCCCTGTTACTCCTGCAAGGAGAATACATCCACCAATTTTCAAATTTTCATCTGCTAAAACAAACATTATAATAATTAAAATTGCTTAGGGGTGCCCATATTTGGGTCACTTACCTTATATTGTTCTAGATTTTTCATTATCAAAGCAGGGTATAAAGTTTCGTAAAAATCTATTAATATTTGTGGCAGTTATCATGTATACACAAGAAATCGATAGCTATCACTCTAAAAATAGTCAAAACCTGTTCAGGTAGTCCTAAAACATATATTGGCATCAAAATATCGAAATCAAAAATTTTCCTGAAAACAATATTTTCTTTATACTATTTCCTAAAATATGAGAAAATAAACATAGTGCCACATTTATATAAAATGTATTTTTATTTCAATTCCTTTATTATTTAAATCGTCATCCATAAACACTTATGATACCTTATTTTGTGTGTTCTAGTGGGAGGGTACATACTTTTCCTGTAAAACTTGATGAATTTGATTTAGAATTTCAGAAATTCAATATAATCATGAATTTTCCGGCCTTTTTCATCAGTGTTGATGGACTTCAGCCTAAACTACTGAATCGCTTTTAATCAATTATGGATCATTTTATGCGCTTTGGGAGGTACATTATTTTCTTTTAAAACTTGAAAATAAATTTATTCTAGAATTTCAAAAATTGAAAATACATTATTTTTTCTGCTCTTTTCTTCAATGTTGGAGGACCTACATAGCCAAATCTACAAAACAGACTTTAATTAATGATGGTTCATTTTGTGTGTTTAAGTAGAAGGTACATTCTCTTTTAAAATTTGAAGATAAAATTAATTTAGAACTTCAAAAAAATTGAAAAACCAAGATTTTTTTTCAGCCTTTTTCTTCAGTGTTGAAAAACCATAAAGTCAAATCTGCAAAACAGATTTTAGTCAATGATGGTTCATTTCGTATATTGATGGGAGGTACATTATTTTCTATTAAAACTAAGATAAATTTCATTTAGAATTTCAAAAACTGAAAATACATGATTCTTTTGGCCCTTTTCTTCAGTGTTGAAGAACCTACACAGTCAAATCTACAAAAGAGATTTCAACTTATGGCTCCTTTTGTGTATTTTAGTGGGATAGGGAGAGTACATTATTTCCTTTTAAAAATTGAAGATAAATTTAATTTAGAACTTTAAAAATTGAAAAACTATTTCTTCAGCTTTTCTTCAGTATTGAAGCTCTATGTAACCAAATCTACAAAACAGATTTCAATCAATGATGGCTCATTTTGCTTGGAGGTACATTCTTTTCTTGTCAAACCTGAAGATAAATTTAATTTATTATTTCAAAAACTGAGAAAACATGATTTTTTCTTTCTTCAGTATTGAAGGGCCTGTGCAGCCAAATCTACAAGACAGATTTCAATTACTAATGGCTTATTTTGTTTATTTTAATGGGAGATATATATTTTTTTTTCTTTTAAATCTTGAAAATAAATTTAATTAAAAATTGAAAAAATTGAAAAAAACATGATTTTTTTTCGCCCTTTTTTTCAGTATTGAAGGGCCTATGCAGGCAAATCTACAAAACATATTTTAATTACTAATGTCGTATTTTGTTTATTTTAGTGGGAGATATATTATTTTCTTTTAAGCCTTAAAAATAAATTTAATTTATAATTTCAAAAATTGAAAAAACATGATTTTTTCCCCTTTTCTTCAGTATTGAAAAGCCTATGCAGTCACTACAGAACAGATTTTAATTACTAATGGTTTATTTTGTTTATTTTAGTGGGAGATACATTCTTTTTTTAAGTTTGAAAATAAATATAATTTATAATTTTAAAAATTGAAAAAAAAACATGATTTTTTTTCAGCCGTTTTCTTCAATGTTGGAAGATCTATATATTCAAATCTGCAAAACAGATTTCAATCAATGATGGCTTATTTTATATTTTGATAAGAGACACATTATTTTCTTTTAAAGCTTTATAAATTTATTAAGTTTAATTTAATAAATTTAATTTAGAACTCAAAAATAGTAAAAAATGTGATTTTTTTTTGGCCCATTTCTTCAGTGTTGCAAGACATATACAATCAAATCAACAAAACAGATTTTAATTATTGATGGCTCATTTTGTGTGTTTTAGTGGGAGGTACATTTTTTTTTTAAATTTGAAGATAATAGTAATTTAGAATTTCAAAAATTAAAAATACATGATTTTTGCGGTCTATTGCTTCAGTGTTAGAGGTCCTATGCAGCCAAATCTACAAAACAGATTGTTATCAATAATGGCCCATTTTGTGTGTTTTAGTAGGAGGTACATTCTTTTTATTTAAAATTTGAAGATAAATTTAATTTAGAATTTCAAAATTTAAAAATATATGATTTTTTCGGCCAATTGCTTCAGTGTTGGAGGTCCTATGCAGCCAAATCTATAAAACAGATTTGTTTCAATGATGACCCATTTTGTGTGTTTTAGTGGGATTTATCTTCAAATTTTAAAAGAAAAGAATGTATTCTTTTCTTTTAAAATTTGAAGATAAATTTAATTTAGAATTTCCAAAATTGAAAAACGACGCTTTTTTCAGCCCTTTTCTTCAGCGTATGTGTTTTTAGGGGTACGTGATGTAAGAATGTATTTTAGAGGTACGAGATGCAAAAAGTAGGACTTAGGAGTGTGCAATCAAAAGTTTGAACACCACTGGATATCAGATCTGCAGTTACAAACTAAGTATTGGCCGCTGATAAAAGTGTGCTATACTTACAGTGAGGCACGCTAGAAGGTTCTGTTCAAAGACTTTCTGAAATGCTCTTGGATCCCCACACCATTCCAGAAGTTCTCTGGCAGCACCTTGGAAACCAGTTGGGGTTGTCAATGCCTGCAAAGACACATAATGCACCCTTGTTTATTTTTACATTAAATACTAGAAATTAAACCCGTCATATAACGGGTTACACAAGATTGTGACACATAGAAAATTTTCTTCTCTCTATGTTCTCTATTTCTTCTCTCTATTTCTGTATCATGCCATTGTAGATAGCGACTATTCCAAACTATAAAGAGCGAAATGGTTTAGACATGCTGTTATCTGCAAAAAGAGTGCCATCCTAGCTTTGAGACTTTTCCTTTTGTTTTTTATATAACACTGATAAGCTATATTGGGTTAATATATATATATATTAATTTGTAGGCAAATTTTAAGTTTTATGAGTTACAACTTCTCTCTATTCTATAATTGGATTTTCATATTATATATTTATTTATATATATATATATATATATATATATATATATATATATATATATATATATATATATATATATATATATATATATATATATATATATATATATATATATAAGAAACTTTTGTAAAATTAAGTGTACGGGTTAAATGGAATCCGGATTTTTCTATACCTAGTGTGAATCTATCTATAATAATAATAAGAAGAAAAATTAAAATAAATTGCTCAAGTATTAGAAATGAATTAAATACTTAAAAATATTAAAAATTGTTTAAAAAATACCCATTTATAATTGAATGGGAGAGTATCAAGAGATAAAAGATACAATTTGGTGGAACATGAGTTAAACATATATATGTAGTTCTATTAAAACATGTTCCTTTCGCAGAATCACTTGCAAAAACATTCATTCCATATTTTTACAAATTTTACAGAATTTAACGCTGAAAGAATAGCCTTCTAAAATTTTCACACACACACACACACACCTTTTTTTTTTTTCCAGAATGAGTAAATGTCACATAATTAAGCCTTACCACCAGTAGAGTAACATGATATTTTTGAATAGGGAGGCTGAGCGATTGGCGTTTAACTTGGAAAAGGTTTTGTATTCTAAGTGAAATTTATATTGGAATTCACACTTTGAATACGTTTTATTTCTTGGGTGAGTAAAATAAAATAATTTAACATAAAAATGCTAAGAGGGAATGAAATGCACGATATTTTAAAATACATTACCTATGTAAGATAAATACGTACAAAATATAACATTTTAAATGTTTCCTTAATTCTAAATTAGTTGAACTTTTACAACCAATTTATTAAATATAAAGTCATAATCGCTCCCACTAGGAAAACGTTCTACAGGCGGTCATGTATGAAAGAGTGCACTAAAAATTGGTCACAAATATGGGACATAAGCTTGTTTAAAAATCAGTGTGGTTAACAATATCCTTAAATAATATTGTATATTAATTATTTACAAATACTGTGTGTACTATGAAAACTTTAAAATATCTTAATAATTACAATATGCTAAGAATTCGCTAGAAATTTGCCAACCACTTTTTTTTTATATAACTGAGATTCTCGTGAAACATGGAATTTTTAAAAGGAAATCAGATTTATTCTTTCTAAAACAATCAAATACGCAAACGGATGATTCGCCATATTGATGTCGATATATAGAGCCAAGTCTACTTTACAAACTACTTAAGTTTAATGGAAGTCATTCTTAGTATATTTCTTCGCTTTGATATTGTTTAAAGTTAGGTAAATGCTACGTTATTTGAGGAAAATGACTCAAATTCTTTAGTATTACAAATAATGAATATTTTCTGCGAGTAGTAATTAATATAGAATCACGTTTCATCCAAAATGGAGGATTCATTAGCCTTGCACCCCCCCCCCTACCCATCATTGACGAAACGCCACGTCCCACATCCAATCATTGATTGTTAATAAAAGATTGAAAATCGCGGCCTCGCGTGACGTAGAAGGAAACAGTTGGCAGACGGAACGATAAAATATAAAAGGTTATAATAAAAACCAAAGAGAAAGCGAACGAACAGCAGGATTCTATGAATGGACGATAAAAAACCAAGGAGGAATGAGAACGAACAGCAGAAGGATTTGTAAAGGTGTCGGAATGAACACGCAGGCATCTTTTGATAAAAACAACATATTCTTAAACTGTAGAAATCATAAAAGAAACTCCATTAACGTAATTTACAAACAATAAATCAGAATGTACATGGTCCACTCTTTTTACCATCGTATGTATCCACAGACGCCACGTTCTATGTACCAACTCCTACCACCTCCCACCCACTCTCCAGCTCGTGCTTCGCCAAATCTTTATAACCTGGTTGCCAGCACCCTCTACCGTATGCAATATGCGCGGTTGCTATTAAAATTTAAGCTCTTCTTTCCCCAAGGAAGACACTGCTTGTAAAATAAGAAGTCGAGAATAGAAATTGTTAATCCTTACAGATTCAAAGAATTTGTTCAGTCAGTAACACTACGATAAATCATGCAGAAAAATTTACCCGTTTGGAAAGTCAAACGAATCGGCAAAATGATCCGTAAAAATAACTGTCTATAAAAACTACGAAAAAAAAATCTGATGTGGGCAGCACATGACTTTCCTTTTATAATGCAATGAATTTACTACTTTTACAGTTTAAAAAAATGTTATTCTTATAGTAAATACTAATATTCTTTCCAAGATATTGAATTTTCTTCAATTAGTCGCCATTTTCATTGATTTAGCGTCATTTTTATCCATTTGGCGAGATTTTCGTTAACTTGGCAACATTTTAAAATGTCGCAAAGTTGGCGACATTCCGCTAAATTCGCCGCCAAAATCTCGCCAAGCGTTATGGATGGAGAAATAAGTTATTCCTACAGCGGATAAATGACTATTGGCGTTCAAATACAAAAGTATTACTCAAAGTATCTTTTCTCATGAATGGAACGAGTTAGATCCACGAGAATGATGTCACCCAATTTATCGCATGATATTACATATGAAAAGTGAACATGTTTCTTAACAGTTAATATTTATTTTTAATTTATGGGATTTTTTGACAAATTTATTTGAAAAATGTGCAATATCTCGAGAACGGTTCATGCTAGCGTTCTAAATTTTATGTCAATCGTTTTCTAAGGAAACATTACATAAAAAATATCTATTTGCGTAACTTTATTAAAGGTTTTGATTTTTTGATGATTTTTTCAAAATTTCAGTCGAAAATTTAAGGGGGGTTCTGAACATTCGATTGTGTTTCAAAACAATAGGCTTCCAGTATTCACGTATTGTGATTTTTGTACCAAATTTCATTCGAAGCGCTCCATTCGTTCGTGAGATATCGTTTCCACAGACTCCCTGACACACAGATACACACACACACACACAGATATCACTTCAAAAATGTTCGATTCGTGATCAGGGATGCTTGACACGTATTTTCCCGTCGAAAATTCGAATTCTAATTTTCGATCCCGTCACAATACTTTCCTTATACATTATGTATATAAGGAAAATAATAAGTACGATGTAACAAGACTTGAAGCCAAACAATCGGTTTTGGACGCTATATGAGCTAAACTTCAACTATTGAATTAAAAAACATTCGTTTAAAATAAACTGCAAAAATACCAGTGAATAGAAGTTTGGAATTAAGGTGATAACAAAAATAATGAAACCAACTTATTTAGAAAGCTATATGAACTCACTTCGTCAACTAATACTAAAAAAAAAAAATCAAACATCGCTGTAAAACATCCGTGTATAAAAAACTGAAGAAAATGTCCGAAAAATAAAGGTTAACTTATATAGTTTTCGAAATTGTTTGGTTCCTTCATTTTTCAATTAATTCCTACTATTTTGTTATTTTTCGCAGTCTTTTACAGACAGGTATTTTTGTAGTAATGTGTTTTATACGTATATACATTTTAATTGATGAAGTTATTTCATACAGTTTTAGAAACCAGTTGGTTCTTTTATTTATGTTATCATATAAATTCCCGTCTTTTATTCACTGGTATTTTACAGTTTGTTTTAATCATATAGTTTTAATCTATATAAATAAAAATGAAAATCTGTCTGTCTGTCTGTCTGTCTGTCTGTCTGTCTGTCTGTCTGTCTGTTTGTCACACCATCACGGGAGAACGGCTGAACCGAATTTGATGAAATTTTGTGGGTAGCCCAGAAATAGCCCCACTTAAAATTATATCCGTGTTTTGAGTTTCTACGACCAGTGGTTCTCGAGATATTAGTAAAAAACGAAATTTTCGTTTGTCTCATCATCACGGAAAAACGGATGAACCGAATTTAATGAAATTTGGTGAATAGCCTTGAAATATCCCCCCATAAATTTTGTCCAAGTTTCGAGTTTCTAAGACCTGGGGTTGTCGAGATATTAATGAAAAACGGAACTTTTTCCTAGGAGTTCTACTCCCTAACTCCGTGGTTTATCCAAACGAAAAGCTTGAATATCGTTTGAAAGTGAATTAAAATTTAATCTCTGAGTTTGATGGGAGATTTTTTGCGTTAATTAGTCACTTTCTGAAGACATGAATTGTTTGAAACATGATTTAAAGGGGAAATCTATCTCCATGGTTCATGGTTTATTTAAAACAAGCTTTTACGGAACAATGAGAAGTATAGAGAAATCAAAATCGTTATTTAATTTCGCAGTTTATGTTATAAGACATGACATATTTAACATGTTATAAGATTCTATCTTATATGATGTTACTCAGAAACGCAATTAAATTAAATCTGTCTGTTAATTTTAATAATTATTTTTTCGATTTGAATAATAAATAAATGGATATAAAAATATATTTTAGAAAAGAACGATTTGATTTTTCTTATAGCATTTTTGACTGGATAATATCAATTACGGTCTTCAGGTTTAAAAATTATTATTATTTATATTTTCGGGGATTAATGATTCAAGGATTATTGATATTTTCAAGTTATTATGCAATTATTTTATTATGACAAAAATTGTTTAAACTCATATATTGTATGTTGTACGAATCTTCTACAAATACACGTGTATATCTTTTAATCTACGAGAATATAAGTAGTACAGGTATATTGACATATGTTTTGATATATATTGGCATATATTGGAATCAATTACGACCTTCTGGTATAAAGAGTGCGGATATTATTGATGTTTTCAATTTATTACGTCATCTCTTTTATTTTGGCAAATATTTTTGAGACGCATATTGTAATACGGGTAATCTTCTACTAACACATTGGCATATTTTCTGATCTGCGACAATATAGTTAGTACGGGGTTGCATATATTCATTCAATTCCTATTTTTTCTTCTGTAAATTTGCTTACAAAAGGGGACAGGATGTTTTATTCTTCAGATCTGATCGTGAAGATAATTTTGCATAGTGAGAACATATATTCTTAAACTTCTCTTTAGGAGCAATAAATTTAATATTTTAACAGAATTTGCACATGATTGCGAACTTTAAGTTTCTTTAAATTATACACTCCGTACGAATAACGGGTGTGCTGTTAGTGGTTAATAAATTTTAACATTTTAGGAGGATATATCATGTTGCTCGGCATCGCAATTAAATTAAATGTGTTTGTTAATGTTTTTATTATTTTTTTTCGATTTAAATAATAAATAAATGGATAAATGGATATAAAAGTATATCTTATGAATGGACGGTTTGATTTATCTTTTAATTATATTAATTGCTAACTGCGTACATCAATTTCATTTATTTTGGCAAAGAGTTTTCAAGCTTATATCGGATTTAGCTACTAAACTCATATATTTTGTTTAGCCAATAAATTCATATAGCCGATTGTTGAAACAGAAAAAGAGTAGAGCGGGTATATCTTCTAATAAAATTGTAGTGTTTTCATTTAGTATATTGAAACGGGATAAGAATGTTTCATTCAGATCTGCAAATTCAAAGCTACGAATTTGGAGGGATATCGCTAATTTGACAACTTTTCTTAAACTTTGCCAAATTGACGGAAATGTCGCCAAATTGATATAAACGACACACAAACAGCTGCCATAAACCTTCGGGTTGGTCGTGTGGCTTGGGTCTTCTACATATCAATGAATTTTTTTTTGTTTTGTTAGAAGAGAGTACTGAAATGATGTTTGGTTAGCATTTATCTGTCAGACCAACCATCCTACTTAGTAATACATTTAGCGAATTTTTAAAATGTCACCAAATTGATAAAAATATTTTCAAATCTATAAAAATATCTTGAAATTGATAAAATTACACTACATAAATGATATTAATTGTTTTCTGTTAGGGGATAGTATTGTGATGATATTTCGTCAATTTGTCGCAAAGTGGAACTGTCAGTTCTACAGTCCCACTTGGCGATAAATTTGGCGATTTTTTAAAATGTCGCTAATTTGACGAAACTGTCGCCACATGTTCCATAGAAATATAACTATTTAGACGATATTTTTTCTACCAATTTATTTGAAGCAAATGATATCATGTCGCTTAGCAACGGATTTAAATCCAATGTGTTTATGCGGCAGACGATTTTTATTAAATCCTTTCCGATTTGAATAATGAAGATATGTATATAAAATACATTTCATTGCCATTTCATTTTGGACTGGATAATATCAATTATACTCTTCAGGCTTAAACATTATTATTATTGATATTTTCCGGAATTATTGATTCAGGGATTATTGATATTTTTAAGTTATTACGCCATTGTTTTATTGCGGCAAAAATTGCTGACACACGCATATTGTACGTTGTACGAGTAATCTTCTAGGAATGCACGGGTATATCTTCTAACCTACGAGAATATAAGTAGTACAGGTATATTGGCATATATTTTGACATATATTGGCATATATATTGGAATCAAGTACAGTCTGGTATGAAGATTAAGGGGATTAATTATATATTCAATTTATTACGTCGTCTGTTGTATTTTACAAAAAAACATTTGAGACTCATATTGCAAAACGGGTAATCTTCTACTAATAATCGGACATTATAAGTAGTACGTGTATATCTTCCCATATAATTTTAGCACTTTAATTTTGACATATATTGGAATAAATGACTGTCTTCAGATTTAAAGATTACGGGTTTATTGGTATTTTCAATTTATACATGTAATCTACTAATACAGGTTATATTTTCTAATATTCGCGTATGTAATTAGTACGGGTCCCATACAATTTTAACGCTTTTATTTTGCATATATTGATTCAATTCCATATTTTTTTTATATTTGCTTACATAAGGGGTCCAAGATGTTTTATTCTTCAGATATGTCCATGAAGATAATTTTATATAGCGAGAACAGAGATTCTTAAACTTCTTTTTAGGAGCATTATATTAAATATTTTAACAGAATATTTTGATTAAACATGTCATTTAGTATACTATAAGAATTTGGGCATGATTATGAATTTCAAGTTTCTTTATATTATATACTCCGTACGAAGAACGGGTATGCTGCTAGTTTAGTAAATAAAATTAACTCATATTGCGTCCGAAACCAATTGTTTGCCTTCTACGGTTAAATTCTACTTATTTTTCGTAGTTTTTATAACAGATGTTTTGGCTATCATGTAACTTCCACAACCAGTCCTTTTTCCTATTTAATTTATCATAGAGCACTTAAGTTCGTAATTTTACAAGAGTTTCATATCTTTCAGCTGTTTGTTCATATTCCTCCTTGTTTCTTACAATTCATTCATAAAATCCTGCTGTTCATTCCGTTCCTCCTTGGTGTTTAATTTGACCTTTCATTTCTTCTCTTTCGTTCCCTTTAACAACTGCTTTCCTCATCTACCGTCTTTCCTAGTACATTGACAGAAGCCGATCTTGCATTGGGAAGTATTAGTCGCGCTGTCTTTTTATTCAGATGAGGAGGGGGTGGGGGGCTGTTTTTGCTTTCGAAACCATTTGACAGCCATTGAGTTATATGCTGTCTTATAAGCTTTTTGAACCTTTTTATAAATAAGATATTCGTAAATGCTTAATTTGAATTCTAATTGTTTAACATTTAGATACAAAGTTTATTTTTATATAATAATATTTTCCAGACTGGTTGATATGTCTGGATGACAAGGCCATAAAGTGGAGAAAAAGCATGTGCTGCAGTCATTGTTATTTTTCAGGGAATAAAGTTATACAGGGTGTCCCAAAAAGATTGAAATGTGCTTTAATTCATTACCTGTTAGAGATAAGTGTGAAATGTAAATTGCAAAAATGTTGAAAGTCAGGTAGGAAATAAGACTACGTTAATGAAATAGTCCTCCCATTAATGTTCAAAAAGTTACACTTTTCAAATTTTTATACGACATCCTTAGACAAATTAGGTCAAGCAGAATTTTTTTATTTTTAATGCAACAAGATCATTAAAAAAAACCCGCATATCTATCTTTAAAATCAACTGAATTATGATAAAAGAAAAAATTAGACTTATGCCACTTTTCCGTACCATGTGAAAGAGTGTTTCATCAGTGAAAATAGGGATCATACACAAATTAACGATGGAAATTGTTTAGATCAAAAATACGTTAATATGTGTCAAAATTATTTATCACAAATGCATCTAAATAAAGCATTACACAGACAGAAATCATATAAAGCAGTGGTACTCACTACGCCGTTGGGTATCCTATGTATTATCATCCAGGTTTTTTGTGATATGTCACAAATTTACATTTCTAATTTGATATAGGGTCCCCATTCACAATGTTCAATTTTCAATTAAATATAACTCGCTCAATTTTAAAGATACAGATATGAGGGGTTTTTTTTTTAATGATTTTGTTGCATTAAACATAAAAATTTTCGGATTGACCCAATTTGTCTAAGGGGGTCGTATAAAAATTTAAAAAGTGTAACTTTTTGAAAATGAATGGGAGGACTATTTCATTAACGTAGTCTTATTTCCTACCTTACTTTCAACATTTTTGCAATTTACATTGCCCACTTATCTCCAACAGGTAAAGAAGCACATTTCAATCTTTTTGGGACACCCTGTATATAATCAACACTACAACAAGCAAAAGAGAATATAAGAAAAAAATACTTGATCTCAATGCAAGTTTAGTAAATAAAAATTGAATTGCGATTTGCAAATATTAGACCTCAATTGTTTTTCAAAGTAAGAGCTATGCCCCACTCATTGTCCGAAAAAGAATTTAACTTTGTATTGGTATTCTAGGCAATATTTAATGTTACTTGAAAGTTGCCTATCTGGAAACAATCTACTTTATTTGGATGTGATAAGATTTTCAGCTTAAAAAGAAGACTATATCTAACCATTTCCTACCCGCGTTCGCGCAATGGTTAGTGGTCATTAAGGGTGAGCGTCAGTAAATCTTCTGCCCTATCCGCGCTTTGTTAACTTTCGCGGCACACATTTTTCGCCGAAATTCTGCTCAAACAGTTGCGAAATATTTTCTGAAAAATAAAATTCAATGCTTAGATTATATTAAAAATAAATTTAATACCCAATAAAACATAGAATATATTTATTTTAATTCAAAATATTTTTGGTGCTGCCATCTGTTGTCGTAATTTAATTCATACAGACTATTTTTATTTTTTAATGAACATTTTTAAATGTCTATTCCTTCTAATACGTTATTAAATACAACAACAGATCATATATAATAATGCCACAATCACGGAAACGTAATTAAACTTGGAAACTTGGACTTGAAGACAAAGGAACTTGAAGACAAAGCAGTCCTCAGTGATGTACATTCAGATTTTAATAGCGTATTAGAAGGAATAGACATTTAAAAATGTTCATTAAAAAATAAAAATAGTCGGTATGAATTAAATTACGACCGCAGATGGCAGCACCAAAAATATTTTGAATTAAAATAAAAAAAATATATTCTACGTTTTATTGGGTATTAAATTTGGTTTTAATATAATCTAAACATTGCATTTTATTTTTCAGAAAATATTTCGCAACTGTTTGAGCAGAATTTCGGCGAAAAACGTGTGCCACTAAAGTTAACAAAGAGCGGATAGGGCAGAAGATTTACTGATGCTCACCCTTAAAGTCGAGATTTTCGTACTGGTTAAATGGATTGCGGCCAAAAAAGTTTGAGAACCAGTGAGTGCTCTATGCAGAATATGAGCTGAATAGTAAAAATTTGGAAATAAATAACTTACTTCTTTAATGCATAGCAGCCTTTCGTTGGTTTGCTGGATGTGCCGCTCCATTGCAGAGGCCATATTTCCCACACCACCGGTGGCAACATCAGAGCTTCTTCGCACGGGGCCTTCGTCGCTAACCACTGAATCCTCCTCTGGAGGTTCTCGCTTCACCGCCGACAGCTGTTGAAGAAAAATGAACATCTTTAGGCACCATTTGAAAAATATAAAATATCCCTAGTAGCATTCAATATTGGACCAATATTGTATATCTTGGCATTACATTGGAAATATTACCAATGTAATCATTATTTCCAATGTACAGCCGCAGAAAAAAAAAGAAACGCCCCACCCTCTGTTAATCGAGCATCGTTCATCGTAGAGAAAATTGAATGATATCATTCGATTAGGAATAACATGCTCTACAAATTAATGTGAGTAAAATTTGCATAAGGGGCCGTTTCATATCTAAACGCGCAGAAACTTTGAAATTTTAAATGGCAACACGCAAGTTTGACGTCACCCGCAAGTTCTAGACCCCCAAATTAGTCCAAATTCAAATTTTTACGACGTTTCTATCTTTATATCCGAAGATATTCAATATTCCAGAATGTGCAATTTTCGGGGATCAGCTCCATATTGAAAACCGCAATTTGCAGGGCGATGTTTCGTTGATTGACCACAGCACTGTTGTAAATTATTGAACTATCCTCTTGACATTCAGCAGTATGACTTACCTTACAGCCAATGGGTCACAGATTTGATTCCTGCATGAGAGGGTGAGCAATTCCATGGCTGTGTGTGTGTGTGTTACTAAGACAGTATGCCTGTAATGGGTAGGATTATGTGAACCTCAAATAGGGCACGATTGTTAGGGGTAAAAAGTCGTACTGGGTACGTTGTTAAAAACTAATGGGGCATTCGTGCCAGGGTCAATAAAAGGAAGAAGAAATAAAGAAGAATAAAATGTTTATTTTCAAATGTCATTTTATAATGCTGTTTCGAAATCTATTTATGAGACTAACAAATATCTGCAGATGACGCGATAAAACAACTAACTCCGTTGGAACTTGGAGACTAATTTAAAAGTATCAATCCGTCAATATCAATCACCGTTTGAAGTCTTGTTGGTTGTTGTTGAGACCCAGACCGTCCGACCTACCAGAAAGGTGTAAGGTAACAGTTTGGGCGGCCCGGGAAGTGCCAACCAATTTGGACCGGAACCCAATGGGGGACCAACCACTCGAAAGGACTTACGGACCCACATGTTTAACGTGATCGTACTCCGCGTGAACACGGCGGCAGTTTTGGCAGTGGCTGGAATCGAACCCGGGCCTACCGAGTGCAACTCCAGCGCGCTAACCAATGGGCTACCGCGCCCCCAAAGTCTTGTTGGTGTTTAGTATCACATAATTTTATAATTTGTTATTGTTTTATATAAATATTTTTTATTATAAATTATTACATTTTGTGAGCGATTTCAACTCGCAGTAGCTCGAGAACTATTAATCGGCAGTAACATAAGTAGCTCCCATTTATAACAATACAAGTTTTCATCCTTCAATACAGTAGCAGAATTACGTTGATTAGGTTGCATCTATACAACACTGTTTATACAAAGTTTTTATTAAAACTGGGTAAAAAAAAAAAAACCCGTTTTCTTAAATAAAGATTAACTTACAATTAATACAACTTTTTCAAATTAGTCATTTTTTAAACTAATATACGGCCCCTAAAGTCATCGTGATGCTGAATATTTAAACATTTCGAAAGAACTAGTGGGAGGAAACACCTGGAATTTTATATAAACATATAAAAATTCTTTGTGAATCGATTTTTATCAAAACGTGCCCAGGTTTGTATTCATATTTTTTCGATTATTGATTTCATAATTAATATTTCATACAAACAATTTATTCTACAAAAATAAAAATCATGTAAATGTGTTTGGGTTGTTCAGTAGTAACGTCATACGTGAGCAGATAATTATAACAGAAGATATGAATGGAAGTCATGGAAACTAATTTAACATTAGGAGCTCAAAACTTTACATACTCACAACCTTGAAACGCTTCACCCAAATGACTTGAAATTTGGTATCACAGGTTGAATTTTGCTCTAGTTTCGAACTACGTTGTCAAACTTAGGTGTTGCCATTTAAAATTTCAAAGTTTGTGCGCGTTTAGATATGAAGATGGTCCCTTATGCAAATTTTACGCACATTAATTTGTAGAGGATGTTATTCTTAATCGAATGGTATCATTCAATTTTCTCTACGATGAACGATGCTTGATTAACAGAGGGTGGGGCGTTTTTTTTTTTCCGCGGCTGTACATTGGAAATATTTCCAATGTACATTTGAAATAATGATTACATTGGTAATTACATTGACTTCCAATATTGGATAATATTTTCATTACAACATTACCAATGTAATCGCTATTTCCAATATACATCGGAAATATTTCCAATATAATCCCAATATTGGACAAATATTGTAGTTACGTTGACTTCCAATATTGGCTAATATTTTCATTACAATATTACCAATGCAATCATTATTTCCAATGTAATCTCAATATTAAACTAATATTAGGGTTACATTGACTTTCAATATTGGCTAATATTGTCATTACAATATTACCAATGTAATCATTATTTCCAATGTAATCCCAATATTGGACAAATATTTGGATTACGCTGACTTGTAATATTGGATAATATTTTCATTACAATATTAACCCAATATTGGTGTTACATTGGAAATATTGGCGTAATATTGTCCTAATATTAAGCCAATATTGGGTCAATTCCGTCAAAATGTCCACTTTTTAACACTTTACAACAAAGTTGAAAAGTGTTTATGACTTTGTTCATTCTATCTGTCTGTCTGTCCGTTAGCACGATAACTGCCGTAAAAATGACTTAATCCAAATGAAATTTTAGTATGTTGTTCAGACGGTCTGTAGGGCCTATGGGAATATAAATGAATAGTATCACCCAATTAGTTTTGGATTGAACCCGGGTTGAAAAAAGGAAATACATTGAACCCTATGGGACCTAATTTTTCAAACATTTTTTAAGCGGATTTAAAATTCACAAATTGCTTCGAAAATTTTAGGTAATATTCAAATTATTCCATAAAATATATAAAAAAATTTCAGCAAAATATATTCAGAAGTTTTTTAAGTAAAAATTAAAATAATAATT
Organism: Amaurobius ferox; assembly: GCA_951213105.1. Lineage (NCBI taxonomy): Eukaryota > Metazoa > Arthropoda > Arachnida > Araneae > Amaurobiidae > Amaurobius > Amaurobius ferox. The sequence goes on from OX578153.1 coordinate 88,159,862, forward strand.
GCACCTCTTATATGAAGCGATCACGTGACCATGATATGAAAAGATCAAGTGACCCACTTCAAAATAAAATATGGCATCCATCTTGTCTCAAAATCGTGATTTTTAAAGTTTTTTTTAATTCATATTGAGTGTTGTATCCGTCCTTAAACTGCTTTATTTTTACATAAATACTGTGCATCTACACACACACATACTGAAACAACGCAATTACAATATATTTGAGTTTAAATGATCATCCAAATTTGATTATTTCTACAACTAAGCCTGTTTCTCACTTATGTAAAATGTAAACAGCAAAATATGTAGGATGAGTTGTATAAGAATTGCTGTATTTCTTTAACGCAAAATTATTTAGCTCTGAATAGCTGATATGAATGAAATATTCATTGATATTACAGAGAGAAGGACGATTTTTTTCGATGACGTTTTAAGCATAGAGTTTAATTACTTGTAGTTCCATGGTCATGTAGTTTTTAAATAAAATAAATTATTTTAGTATTGTGATGAATGAAATGAATGGGAAAATGTTATGAATGAAATGCTGCTTTTATAGAGAGAGTCAGGCGTGTTATTTTTTCTATGGCGTTATTTGAATGCATGTCAGTTGTTTTTGATGAAGTTTTCAGTTAGAATTGAGTGCAATCAACACACCCCCTCCACGTGGATCTCGATTATCCATATTTGTCCTATCTCTACGTATAATTGTGTATCGGTTATCAAAAAATTCCGAGCTTCTTATGCTTTCACAGAGCCAAGTCTCAGTAAAACAAATTAAATCATAGTTTGGGGCCAACGCAGATAAGAATAGTTTGTTTTTGTCTGAAGACCCCTAACATTCTGGTAATAAATTTTAATGATTTGAAACATATCCATCCTTGACAGCTGACTTATCAAGTAGTCACTTCTCGGCATTATCCTGAAGGTCATTTATTTCACCTTCTTGAAAAACTTGCTTATCATTAAGTTTGCCAAAAAATTTGGTTATAAAACATCCTTCGGGCCAAATATCACCTTTTAACAACTTTACCATGTCCTGTTCCTGGACCTCAATATGAAAAGAAGAGTAAGTGTTAAACTTAGTAACAAGTCGGGTACATATGAAATTATCAATAAGGCAGTTCTTTAAATGAGATTCAATATCAGCAGCTGTCGTATCTGGACTCAATCTTGAGAGAAATACTGCTCTCATTCTGGGGTGTTTCAGAGCCGCCACGAACTTTGAAACTTTACATGAACCATTTACAATAGTCTTCGATTTCGGCTTAGCACTATATCCCTTAGAGTAGTCCTTGTCGATCTTTAGAAAACCAGATCCCACAGTACACTCAAACCTATTTTTGTGCGGTGCATAGGGACCGCATAAAAAAAGTCTCACGTAGAAAATAACTCAAAACCTTACGAAATAACTAGGAATTGCTTTTTGAAACGAAATCAAGACACGAGGCTTGCAGCTACTTGGAATCTCGCCAAACCTTTTGGAATCTGATTCAGAAAATACACATGCGAACATTTTTAAATATTTTATTTACATATGTACTTATTTTACACATACAAAACTTTTCAAAACGCATAACCATTATCCTTCGTAGTCTGACAATACGCGAACTTTCTTGTGGTAAACTGGTTCAAAATCGCTTTCGTCACTTGAAGATACTACCTCGCACTCGTTTAGAGTTGACTTTTTTTCAGTTACCATGTAGTCGGTGATCAGTTTTTGCGACGACTGTTGTTTCACTAGACGCTTGTATATGTCTCGGTAGCCAGATATACAAGATTGAAGCTCCTTTTGGAATTTTGAAGTTCTTTCAGAATTGGCATCGAAAAACTAAATGGCCGATCAAATCTACTATTTTTTTTTTTTATTATTGATAACTTCGTCAATTATGTTGCAATTTGATTGAAATTTTGATATACCGCACAAAAAAAATCGCACAAAAGAAATCGCACAAATAAAAAATCGCACAAAAAAAGACCGCACAAAAACAGGTTTGAGTGTATTCAAAATCATATTACTGTTTGTTTGTATTTGAGCACCACTAGCTCGATTCTGAAACTTTTGCAAATTTGGTCGCTGTTCCGTATCGCTGTTGCTCTGTTCAACACCATCATTGACATTTTCCCTCAAGCATTCGCTGAGACTATTTCTTTGAATTGATTCAAAACGTTGCTTAATCACATTCAAATCGATCCAGCAGTATTTCCGATCAACGCCGTGCTCACTTGCTTTGGCCCTTATGAAACCATTTATAGCATTACTATCAGCGTATACTTTCTCTTCAATGCTGACCATTCTCCTAAGCAGGTCAGTATGATTATCTTGCACTTTTCTTTTCAGAAATTCCACTAAAGCTACAATTCTATCCGAGATGTCCAAATTGTTATCAGAACTACTCTTACGCTCTCTAGGTTTCTCCCTATCATCCAATGCTTATTCAAAAATCTACAGCGCATTTTCGCTATTGCGATCAAAACCGGCCCTATCCTGTTTAGAGGCCGATTTTCTATCACAAACGGAAATAAATAACTCATTTAAGTTGTTGATACACTCCGAAAATGCTCTGCGCAACACAGATCCAACTTCTTCAGAAGTCGAAACACCAAAATTCGCCATTACAGACCCAAGAACAAATTCAATGAATTCTTAACTACTCGCTAATATCTAAAAGCCGAATCAACTCAAAGTATTAAAATATTTTTAAAAACACAATATCCAGAATACAAAATACTTTAAAATTTATAACTATAAAAACTTGAAGCCACAGCATAAAAATGACCAACCTTCATCCCAGCCCTCTAACGGACGAAATAATATTTAAAATATTACCGAGGAATGTATTGCATTTTAGAGATGGTTAAATAAAATTGCACTGAAGTTGGAAAGTGTTTCAAAATCAATGCTTTAAGCATGATTGATCTTTCTTGTTCATATTGGTCAAATACTAGAGGCAATAAAAAGCCAGTATTGGGCCAACACTGAATTGCTACTAGGGATGATATGAAATAAGGAGAAAATGAGCAATGCAAATATGCACAAATAAAATGATAAAGCAACATACAGCTGTTTCGTGGATACGCTGGATCCTCTTAGTTAGTGGAAGAAAACCATCATACCCGAAGTCCAAAAGAGGAATGGGTGAATATTTGTACTTATATACATTGCTCAAGTATTCTTATCCTTCACACAAAGTGTATTTCACTTATTGATCTTATGAAATGTATAAAATTCAATAAAGTAACTTAAACACTTTATAGAATACTCAAAAGTTAGTAGACAGAGTCTGGAAAATATAGTGTCGAAAGCCCATGCCGACGAGCTCATTCTAGGACATAGAGCAGTTTGATGGGCGGCCGGTTAATGAACCACAAGGCACCGGCGAGATTCGAACTCACGATCTCCGGTTTACTAGACAGGCGCTTTAACCAACTAATTCACGGCGCCTTGGGAAATATAGTGTTGTTGTTGAGACCCAGACCGTCCGACCTACCAGAAGTGTAAGGGAAATATAGTGTTGTTGTTGAGACCTAGACCGTCCGACCTACCAGAAAGGTGTAAGGTAACTGTTTGAACGGCCGGGAAGCGCCACCCAATTTAGACCGGAACCCAGTGGGGGAGGCATCCACAGGGACCGTACCCTCCTTCCCCTACCACCAACCTCTCGGAAGGACTTACGAACCCACATGTTTAACGTGATCGTACTCCGCGTGAACACGGCGGCAGTTTTGGCAGTGGCTGGAATCGAACCCGGGCCAACCGAGTGCAACTCCAGCACGCTAACCAATGGGCTACCGCGCCCCCGGAAAATATAGTGTTGAAAACCCAGACCACACGACAGACCCGAAGGTTTACTGTAGCTAAGTGTGTGGCCGGGAACTTTGGAAAATATAGTGTGATATACTTAAACACAAAGTATACAAAGTATACTTATACACTTTATAGAGTACTCAAAAGTTAGTAGACAGTGTCTGGAAAATATAGTGTCGAAAGCCCAGGACGACCGACTCGTCCGAAGACATGAGCAGCAAGATGGACGTCCGGAAAATGTAGTGTGATATACTTAAACACAATGTATACAAAGTATACGTAAAATCTTTATAGAATACTCAAAAGTTAGTAGATATAGTGTTGTTGTTGTTGAGATCCAGACCGTCCGACCTACCAGAAAGGTGTAAGGTAACTGTTTGGACGGCCGGGAAGTGCCACCCAATTTAGACCGGAACCCAGTGGGGGAGGCATCCACAGGGACCGTACCCTCCTTCCCCTACCACCAACCTCTCGGAAGGACTTTCGGACCCACATGTTTAACGTGATCGTACTCCGCATGAACACGGCGGCAGTTTTGGCAGTGGCTGGAATCGAACCCGGGCCTACCGAGTGCAACTCCAGCGCGCTAACCAATGGGCTACCGCGCCCCCAGTAGTAGATATAGTGTTGTTGTTGATTGAGACCCAGACCGTCCGACCTACCAGAAAGGTGTAAGGTAACTGTTTGGACGGCCGGGAAGTGCCACCCAATTTAGACCGGAACCCAGTGGGGGAGGCATCCACAGGGACCGTACCCTCCTTCCCCTACCACCAACCTCTCGGAAGGACTTTCGGACCCACATGTTTAACGTGATCGTACTCCGCATGAACACGGCGGCAGTTTTGGCAGTGGCTGGAATCGAACCCGGGCCTACCGAGTGCAACTCCAGCGCGCTAACCAATGGGCTACCGCGCCCCCAGTAGTAGATATAGTGTTGTTGTTGATTGAGACCCAGACCGTCCGACCTACCAGAAAGGTGTAAGGTAACTGTTTGGACGGCCGGGAAGTGCCACCCAATTTAGACCGGAACCCAGTGGGGGAGGCATCCACAGGGACCGTACCCTCCTTCCCCTACCACCAACCTCTCGGAAGGACTTTCGGACCCACATGTTTAACGTGATCGTACTCCGCATGAACACGGCGGCAGTTTTGGCAGTGGCTGGAATCGAACTCGGGCCTACCGAGTGCAACTCCAGCGCGCTAACCAATGGGCTACCGCGCCCCCAGTAGTAGATATAGTGTTGTTGTTGATTGAGACCCAGACCGTCCGACCTACCAGAAAGGTGTAAGGTAACTGTTTGGACGGCCGGGAAGTGCCACCCAATTTAGACCGGAACCCAGTGGGGGAGGCATCCACAGGGACCGTACCCTCCTTCCCCTACCACCAACCTCTCGGAAGGACTTTCGGACCCACATGTTTAACGTGATCGTACTCCGCATGAACACGGCGGCAGTTTTGGCAGTGGCTGGAATCGAACTCGGGCCTACCGAGTGCAACTCCAGCGCGCTAACCAATGGGCTACCGCGCCCCCAGTAGTAGATATAGTGTTGTTGTTGATTGAGACCCAGACCGTCCGACCTACCAGAAAGGTGTAAGGTAACTGTTTGGACGGCCGGGAAGTGCCACCCAATTTAGACCGGAACCCAGTGGGGGAGGCATCCACAGGGACCGTACCCTCCTTCCCCTACCACCAACCTCTCGGAAGGACTTTCGGACCCACATGTTTAACGTGATCGTACTCCGCATGAACACGGCGGCAGTTTTGGCAGTGGCTGGAATCGAACCCGGGCCTACCGAGTGCAACTCCAGCGCGCTAACCAATGGGCTACCGCGCCCCCAGTAGTAGATATAGTGTTGTTGTTGATTGAGACCCAGACCGTCCGACCTACCAGAAAGGTGTAAGGTAACTGTTTGGACGGCCGGGAAGTGCCACCCAATTTAGACCGGAACCCAGTGGGGGAGGCATCCACAGGGACCGTACCCTCCTTCCCCTACCACCAACCTCTCGGAAGGACTTTCGGACCCACATGTTTAACGTGATCGTACTCCGCATGAACACGGCGGCAGTTTTGGCAGTGGCTGGAATCGAACTCGGGCCTACCGAGTGCAACTCCAGCGCGCTAACCAATGGGCTACCGCGCCCCCAGTAGTAGATATAGTGTTGTTGTTGATTGAGACCCAGACCGTCCGACCTACCAGAAAGGTGTAAGGTAACTGTTTGGACGGCCGGGAAGTGCCACCCAATTTAGACCGGAACCCAGTGGGGGAGGCATCCACAGGGACCGTACCCTCCTTCCCCTACCACCAACCTCTCGGAAGGACTTTCGGACCCACATGTTTAACGTGATCGTACTCCGCATGAACACGGCGGCAGTTTTGGCAGTGGCTGGAATCGAACCCGGGCCTACCGAGTGCAACTCCAGCGCGCTAACCAATGGGCTACCGCGCCCCCAGTAGTAGATATAGTGTTGTTGTTGGTTGAGACCCAGACCGTCCGACCTACCAGAAAGGTGTAAGGTAACTGTTTGGACGGCCGGGAAGTGCCACCCAATTTAGACCGGAACCCAGTGGGGGAGGCATCCACAGGGACCGTACCCTCCTTCCCCTACCACCAACCTCTCGGAACGACTTTCGGACCCACATGTTTAACGTGATCGTACTCCGCATGAACACGGCGGCAGTTTTGGCAGTGGCTGGAATCGAACCCGGGCCTACCGAGTGCAACTCCAGCGCGCTAACCAATGGGCTACCGCGCCCCCAGTAGTAGATATAGTGTTGTTGTTGATTGAGACCCAGACCGTCCGACCTACCAGAAAGGTGTAAGGTAACTGTTTGGACGGCCGGGAAGTGCCACCCAATTTAGACCGGAACCCAGTGGGGGAGGCATCCACAGGGACCGTACCCTCCTTCCCCTACCACCAACCTCTCGGAAGGACTTTCGGACCCACATGTTTAACGTGATCGTACTCCGCATGAACACGGCGGCAGTTTTGGCAGTGGCTGGAATCGAACTCGGGCCTACCGAGTGCAACTCCAGCGCGCTAACCAATGGGCTACCGCGCCCCCAGTAGTAGATATAGTGTTGTTGTTGATTGAGACCCAGACCGTCCGACCTACCAGAAAGGTGTAAGGTAACTGTTTGGACGGCCGGGAAGTGCCACCCAATTTAGACCGGAACCCAGTGGGGGAGGCATCCACAGGGACCGTACCCTCCTTCCCCTACCACCAACCTCTCGGAAGGACTTTCGGACCCACATGTTTAACGTGATCGTACTCCGCATGAACACGGCGGCAGTTTTGGCAGTGGCTGGAATCGAACCCGGGCCTACCGAGTGCAACTCCAGCGCGCTAACCAATGGGCTACCGCGCCCCCAGTAGTAGATATAGTGTTGTTGTTGGTTGAGACCCAGACCGTCCGACCTACCAGAAAGGTGTAAGGTAACTGTTTGGACGGCCGGGAAGTGCCACCCAATTTAGACCGGAACCCAGTGGGGGAGGCATCCACAGGGACCGTACCCTCCTTCCCCTACCACCAACCTCTCGGAACGACTTTCGGACCCACATGTTTAACGTGATCGTACTCCGCATGAACACGGCGGCAGTTTTGGCAGTGGCTGGAATCGAACCCGGGCCTACCGAGTGCAACTCCAGCGCGCTAACCAATGGGCTACCGCGCCCCCAGTAGTAGATATAGTGTTGTTGTTGATTGAGACCCAGACCGTCCGACCTACCAGAAAGGTGTAAGGTAACTGTTTGGACGGCCGGGAAGTGCCACCCAATTTAGACCGGAACCCAGTGGGGGAGGCATCCACAGGGACCGTACCCTCCTTCCCCTACCACCAACCTCTCGGAAGGACTTTCGGACCCACATGTTTAACGTGATCGTACTCCGCATGAACACGGCGGCAGTTTTGGCAGTGGCTGGAATCGAACCCGGGCCTACCGAGTGCAACTCCAGCGCGCTAACCAATGGGCTACCGCGCCCCCAGTAGTAGATATAGTGTTGTTGTTGATTGAGACCCAGACCGTCCGACCTACCAGAAAGGTGTAAGGTAACTGTTTGGACGGCCGGGAAGTGCCACCCAATTTAGACCGGAACCCAGTGGGGGAGGCATCCACAGGGACCGTACCCTCCTTCCCCTACCACCAACCTCTCGGAAGGACTTACGGACCCACATGTTTAACGTGATCGTACTCCGCGTGAACACGGCGGCAGTTTTGGCAGTGGCTGGAAGTACAATGTATACAAAGTATACTTAAAATCTTTATAGAATACTCAAAAGTTAGTAGACAGAGTCTGGAAAATATAGTGTTGTTGTTGAAACCCAGACCGTCCGACCTACCAGAATGGTGTTGAAAACCCAGGCCGTCCGGCTCGTCAACAAGGACTTGAGCATCCATTTGGACGGCCGGGAAGGAGTTAGCCGACACCAACTCCCAATACCAGAAAGGTGTAAGGTAACTGTTAGGACGGTCGGGAAGTGCCACCCAATTTAGACCGGAACCCAGTGGGGGAGGCATCCACAGGGACCGTACCCTCCTTCCCCTACCACCAACCTCTCGGAAGGACTTTCGGACCCACATGTTTAACGTGATCGTACTCCGCATGAACACGGCGGCAGTTTTGGCAGTAGCTGGAATCGAACCCGGGCCTACCGAGTGCAACTCCAGCGCGCTAACCAATGGGCTACCGTGCCCTGGAAAATATAGTGTGATATAACTTAAACACAATGTATACAAAGTATACTTAAAATTTTTATAGAATACTCAAAAGTTAGTAGACAGAGTCTGGAAAATATAGTGTGATATACTTATGTGATATAATCTCAATAGATAGTGTGATACTATGTGACCTCTAGAATATCGTATTCCCTGCAGGCACAGTATCAAAAGAACTGCACAATACATTTAACCTTTGGAAATCTTCGCTTTCCTTCTTGAAAGGTTAAAAATACAGCAGCCATCCGGTACTGCTATTTATCGGTCATCGACCCAGTTCGGTAGCCCTGCATGATAGAATCTGCTTCTTTCGATCATGAATCTGTATTTTTGATCCACTAAAATAACAACTGCTAAACAGTCCACCCTAAAAAACGCCGACATTTCTAGCCGGAAGTTCTTAAACACAGGACAACCGTACCAGGCCGTCTTATTATTGAAACTTATTTGAAAACTTCTATATAATTCACTTTTTGTACAATGCTGAGGACTGCAGTTTACAAAATGGCTGAGAATGCTTTAATTTTAGCTTGTGGGGAACTTATAAATTAAGAAAAATTAACTGAGTGTGGCTCAACTCGACTTTCTCATACCCGAATCCATCTTTAGTAGGGTTTTATGTCTTCCAAATTTTACAAGATTTTTTTTTTTTAAATCGGTAACATAGGTCCAAATCATTACAACTATAACGTGTTACCCTTCACTTTAAAAGGCTTGAAAAAAATCTTTCGATTAATATCATACTTGACAATGCACCTCCCCCTCCCCCGGGGGCAGTTAACTTGCCCCCGAGGGGGCTAATGACGTTCAAAGAAAAATTATATCACGGATATTTTTCACAAGGATTGAAACTATTAAGTCTCGTGATTATTGAGCCATAAATAAATCCGTTCATGCTTGATTATGTCATTGCTTTTGTTATGCCATGTTAAAAAAAATATATTAAAATTTCCTATAAATTTCGAAGTTTCAGCTCAAATTTTAAAAAATTCTATCTAGTTCTAGATTTTTTGACAACAAAGCCGGATATAAAGTTTCGTGAAAACCCGTTAATGTATTTGTTTCCGCTATCGTGTACAATTGACAACAGACTGGCAGATGGGCATCACTTCAAAGATAGTCAAAACGTATTCAGAAGGTCTTAAAACATGTATTGGCATCAAAATCTTGAACTCTCCTGAAATCTTGAAATTTTCGTGAAAGCAATACTTTCTCAACACATACTATGTAAGAGAAAGTAGAAACACGTGCCTTTCTTCACGAACTGAACACATATACCTGATTCTTCCTACACACAGTAATGATTTTAATTCGGATAAATTTAGGGAGAAAAATCCCATAATTCCACTGATTTATATGACACAGCAAAACATTCACCTAATTTCACTGCGATTGAATTAGCATTATGCAAATTAGAATTGGGCGCTTTGGGCGGCTTTATTGGCCAAAGCATAAAATGGTTTTGTATGTATAATGCACTTATACATACAAAATTCGCATCAAAAGGGTTGACGATTATTCATTGAATAATTAATGTCACGTGAAATTAAAAAAAAAAAAAGAAAAGAAAAGAAAAGGGGGGGGGGGAAGAGAAAAAAAAAAGAAAAGGGGGGAAAAAATGGCGAATTTGTTCGAGTCAAAATGCAAAACTTTACACACCATTTTCTTTCTCGTTAATTGAATGTGCTACTATTGTAGGGTGGATTAATATCACATAACTTAAAATTAAGCGTTTTTGGAGATTTTACTGGCCAAAGCAAAATGACTTACGTACACACGACTTGAGTATAAACGCCTGGCGATTAGCACAAAAATGCAACATATAGACAATTTATTTTTTTCTCGTCAATCAAACGTGCTACTGTTGCAGGGGTCAACTTCAAATATAGAAGTAAAGATAACCGCCGCAGTAGTTCAGTGGATTGCCTGTCCAGCCATGCGATCAATCGTAAGTTTTGTCACAGAGACTCGAGTATATTTAAGGTAAAATTAAACATTTAAATTTGAAATATATTTACTCCCAAAGTCAACTGGTTTGATAACCCTCTCCCCCTCCCTTCCCTTCCCGAAAAAAAAAAAAAAAAACCCGGATAGTTTGAGAAATTAAGATTAATAAAATTAATAGAAAAAGACCAATTTTCATATTTTAGAAAGTCAGAATCATTCACATCCTTCCTGGGCGCGCCACTGCCCACACGATGATCCAATCCGTTTTCACGCGGAGTACGGGCACGTTAAATATGTGGCTCCGCAAATCCTTCAGGAGAGGTTGGTGGTAAGGGAAAGCGGGCACGGTCCTTGTGGATGCCGCCCCCACTGGGTTCTGGTCTAAATTGGGCGGTACTTCTCGGCAGTCCAAACAGATACTTTATACCTTCGGGTAGATCGAACGGTCTGGTTCGAAGAAGATCCAAACCGTGTGGTTTTAGCCCAGAAGAGTCGAAATGGTTTTGCGTGAATAACAATAACGACTTTTAAAATAAAACTAATAATGTTCAATACTTTTATTCGTAAGGAAGACACTCCCATTACAGATAACAGTATCTATGGATCGGTTTCGCGCTTATTATTCGCTCATCAACATGGAATAAATAATCGTTAACTGCAATGGCAGCGAGAAAACAATAGCGGAAAGGCTACTTGCCGCAATTTTGGGAACTTCTATGGAAACTGACAATCTCAGTACTTACTCGTAACCGGCATAAAAATCGTATGCACTTTAGTCCGGGCCACACGTAGATGCAAAAGCCAAGTTCAAAAATAAGGAAACCATTCCTATGCCCACTTTCATGCCGGCTACGTAGAAGGACTGAAACTGTCGGTTCCCACAGAAGTTCGCAAAATTGCGGCAAACAGCAAGTTTTCTTGCTGCCGTTAGAGTTAACAGTTATTCCAAGCTGATGAGCGTATAATAAGAGCAAAACCGGTCTATGCATACTGTTATCTGCAATGGAAGTGTCTTCCTTATTTTGGGGAGCGCCTCTTTCTGACGGATTCTTGTGATTTTGAAGTGTATTCGCTCGAGACTAAAATGAGACTAAATCTCATTTACTTCTTACGAGCGAATATTAAATTTATGCACAAGTTCGGCAGTGACAGTAGTAGATTTGATTTTTAACAGAATCTCAGAAAATATATAACCACTGTATTTTTCCCAAGCCTAAGAACCAAATCTGAAATTCAATAATATATCCTTGTAGGGATTTCAAGGGGCTACAAATTACTTATTCTTTCTTCATATCCCTAAAACTTTTAGTTTCCGAGATATAAGCATTGCAAACTTTAAAAAATCTGATGTGGGCAGCACATGACTTTCCCTGCAGACTTATATCCACGTTCTCTTTATTTCAATTAAATTTAATTCACTTTTAATTCAATTTTCGTTTTCATTTGATAACTGGACTTATTTTCAAAGGTGGCGTGGAGAAAATACGAAAAAAACTAATATATCTCGAGAACGGCTAGTCCTAGTGTAATGGGGTTGGTCTTATTCTTTTCTTCGCTAAAAATTACGTATTAAACAAGCATTTAATGGATATATTTGAGCACACGTAGCTTTTTAGTTTAGATTTTGACAATTTTTGCGGGCCATTCTGCAAAAAAAGGCAGGTTATTTTTTTCTGAATCGTACCAAAATCTAATCAGCACCAGGGTGACCTATACGTGACTCATCTACCCAATTTTGTGAAATTCGGTCCATTAGTTTTTTAGCTAGAGTGGATACAAGCTTTTGCGGGCCATTTCGCAAAAAAAAGGCGGGTTCTTTTATCCCGAATCGTACCCAAAACTAATCAGCACCAGACCCGCCCACTAGTGACTTACCTTCAAAATTTTGTGAAATTCGGTGTATTAGTTTTTTAGTTAGAGTGGATACAAAATCTGCACAGACAGACAGACACACAGACAGACACACAGACGTCACGCTAAAAATGGTTTTTTCGTATTCTAGAGATCTCGAAACGTGTAGATCCGCCGAAAACTCGAGTTGCGATTTTCGATATGATTCCAATACTTTCCCTATACATTACCATGTATTGCAGGGAAAGTAAAAAGGAAAATGTTTACATCTTCAACTTGACAAAACGACGGCTAAAAAACTATAAGAGCCTCGTAAGAACAAATTATTAATCTAGAAATTGAATTTTCTACTGAGCATTTTTGTCGCTTACTATTGCAGAGTCCACTTTGACAATAAAATTTTGCAATTTCGCTCCAGTAGCTCAACGGTAGAGCGTCGGCTTGCCAGTTCGAAGATCCAAGGTTCGATTCGTGGTTGGGGCAGCAAGGATCTTAACACTATTTCTATCTATCTTTTCAAATTTAGAAAGTATTTCGAGTAAAGTACGTAAGATGAAGCAAAAACTCCTTCGTACTAAAACTTTAACCGTGACTTTTTCCGGAAAAAAAAACAAAAAAAAAAACAGTTCAAAATATTAAAACATTCAAATTATTTGTGTATATTCATAAATGGACACGGTATTTCCGGCTGCTTATATTTTCATCCACTGCTTATACTTTTATTTTTATATTTTTATTTACAAAACTGTTTATATTTTTGTCCACACGGTTGAGAGATTTCGTCCACAAAGTGTTTATATTTTCCATAACGATCCCATTTCAACAGAATATTCTGACTGAATATATATATATATATATATATATGTTATTTCATATACGTATTAATGCATTATAATATACATTTTGTGTTCAAATACATATTAATGCATTGCAATATACATTATACGTTATGACATATACGTATAATATACGTTATTTCACGTCAAAAATACCATATTTGACTAAGAGTTGGCGTATATAATTATTAAATTACATACCTAAAATTAACTTTTATTTACAAATATACCTTCCCCCAACAAAACTTTTCTCCAAACCCATTACACAGCCTGGTATAGATTTGGCGTCGCAGACCCATTTTCTAAGAGAAATGCACGGTACAGGGCCTAGTGACCACTTGTTCCACCGTCACTCTGGGCCCCTTCCCCCATCGGGCCCCCAGTTTCCATAGCAACGGGGGATGGGGGATCGATACCCATCCTGGCGACGCTCCTGCTTGTCCTGGAAGGATTTGTAAGTGAATATTTTAGCACCCGGTAAGAACGGGAGGAAGAGGTCGAACGGAGATAATGACTAGAATTGTTTTCATTTTCACTTTTTTCTTCGAGTTATGCAAAATAAGTTCTTTGATTTTTAACTTTGATGTCTTGGCGAAAGTAGAAATTTTTGTTAAGCGTTTCATTGCAGTGGGTTACCCCACATAGCTGTGTGCACGGTAATGTGGGTTCCCGCACATTGCTGTGTGCACGGTAATGTGGGTTCCCCACACATTGCCATGTACACGGTAATGTGGGTTATCGCACATTGCAGTATGCACGGTAATGAAATCGCAAATAGTTCAGCCAAATTGTCATTCGCAATGGGACTAGTCCCACTGCCGAAAGCCACCCTCTCTAGATGTTTCAGCAAGATAAAAAAAAAATCTGATGTGGGCAGCACAGGACTTTCCTTATATAATGCAATGAATTTACTACTTTTATAGTTAAAAAATATGTTATTCTTATAGTAGATACTTATATTCTTTCCAAGATATTGAATTTTCTTCAATTAGTCGTCATTTTCATTGATTTAGCGTCATTTTTATCCATTTGGCGAGATTTTCGTTAATTTGGCAACATTTAAAAAAGTCGCCAAGTTGGCGACATTCCACCAAATTCGTCGCCAAAATATCGCCAAACGTTATGGACGGAGAAATATATTATTCTTACAGCAGACAAATGAATAAAGGCGTTCAAATGCAAAAGTATTACTAAGTATCTTTTCTCTTGAATGGAACGAGTTAGATCCACGAGAATGATGTCACCACAGTTATCGCATGATATTACATATGAAAAGTGAACATGTTTCATTACAGTTAATATTTTTTTTTAATTTATGGGATTTTTTGATAAATTTATTTCAAAAATGTGCAATATCTCGAGAACGGTTCGTGCTAGTGTTCTAAAGTTTATGTCAATCGTTTTCTAAGGAAAAATTACATAAGAAACGTCTATTTGATTAACTTCATTAAAGGTTTTGATTTTTTTGACAATTTTTTCAAAATTTAACTCGAAAATTTAGAGGGGGTTCTGTACATTCGATTGTGTTTTAAAACCATATGCTTCCAGTATTCACGGATTGTGATTTTTGTACCAAATTTCATTCGAATCGCTCCATTCGTTCGTGAGATATCGTCTCCACACACACACACAGACACACACACACAGACATCTCAAAAATGTTCGATTAGTGATCGGGGATGCTTGAAACGTGCTCCTCAGTCGAAAACTCGAATTCGAATTTTTGACCCCGTCACAATACTTTCCTTGTACATTATGTATATAAGGAAAGTAAAAAGACGTTCGTGTGCTCTGGTGAAATACTTGGAATAAAACTGGAATTAATAATCGTCACATTTTTCGTTTCCAAAGGGATCCAAATGATCTTAATTATTTCAGAAAAATCCCTACAATGGTTGCCACTTTTTCAACTAAGGTTAGGACAGGTCACATGGTCATCCAGGCCTACTTGGATAGATTCCATCTAGTTGACTCCAACAAGTGTCTTGTTTGCTCTGTAGAAGAGAAGACCCCCCCCCCCCCCCCCCCCCCGCAACATTTTGCTTTTCTGCACTGGAGAGAGCTTTTTGAGAACTGTTTTAACAAAAATATGCGTCCATCTATCTATTTCATATGTCTTGTTTAACCCTAGTAGCATTTAATATAGCTCTTAGCGACTAATATTGTATATCTTGGCATTACACTGGAAATATTTCCAAAGTAATCCCAATATTCGGCAAATATTGGGGCTAAACTAGTCTCCAATATTGGCTAATATTTTCATTACAATATTACGCCAATATTGATGTTGCATTGGAAATATTGTCCCAATATTTTAGGCCAGAAGTGGGCCAAATTCCGCCAGAATGTCCACTTATTGTCCATATTGGTCCAATATTGGAGCCAGTAAAAAGTCCATATTGGATTCCTACTACGCAATGTACATTTTACGTGTATTGCACTTTTAGTCTGTAGAAGATATCGTGAAATCAGCTGGTAATGCGCCGGACTCTATTAAGTTGCATATTTATGGGCATATGCAAGATTTTTACTTTCCTTATATACATAATGTATAAGGCAAGTATTGTGACGGGGTCGGAATTTCGAATTCGAGTTTTCGACGGGAGAGCATGTTTCAAGCATTGCTGATCACGAATCAAACATTTTTGAGGTGATGTCGTGTGTGTGTGTGAAAATATGTGTGTGTGCGTCAGTGAGTCTGTGGAGACGATATCTCACGAACGAATGGAGCGATTCGAATGAAATTTGGTACAAAAATCACAATCCGCGAATACTGGAAGCCTATTGTTTTTAAACGCAATCGAATGTTTAGAACTCCCTAAATTTTCCAGTGAAATTTTGAAAAAATCATCAAAAAATCAAAACCTTTAATAAAGTTACGCAAATAGACATTTCTTATGTAATTTTTTCTTAGAAAACGATTGACATAAACGTTAGAACGTTAACATCAACCGTTCTCGAGATATTGCACATTTTTCAAATAAATTCATTAAAAAATTCCATAAATTAAAAGAAAATATTAACCGTTGAGAAACATGTTCACTTTTCATATGTAATATCATGCGATAAAATTGGGTGACATCATTCTCGTTGATCTAGCTCGATCCATTCACGAGAAAAGATACTTTGAGTAATACTTTTGTATTTGAACACCAAGAGTCATTTATCTTCTATAAGAATAACTTATTTCTCCGTCCATAACGCTTGGCGAGATTTTGTGCGACGAATTTGGCGGAATATCGCCAACTTGACGATTTTTTAAAATGTTACCAAATTAACGAAAATCTCGCTAAATGGATAAAAATGACGCTAAATCAGTGAAAATGACGACTCATTGTCGAAAATTCAATATTTTGGAAAGACTATAAGTATATACTGTAAGAAAAACTTATTTTTTTTACTGTAAAAGTAGTAAAGTCATTGCATTATATAAGGAAAGTCATGTGTTGCTCACATCAGATTTTTTTTAAGGGAGTGCTAAAGCTGACTGCGTTCCAGATCTAAAAATTAATGAGAACCTTTTATTTATTTTTTATAGGGGGGGGGGGGTTGTAGTTGAAAAACAGGAATTATATTTACAGCTGCCTGTATTCGCGTGTGTAACCGCCCCCCCCCCCCCCTCCTTTATATCCACGAGAAAATCCACGAAAACTAAACATGTGCAACCGTCTGAGCTGAAGATCAAGCTTTTTTTGAATAATTATATGTATTGTTACAAAGTAAATATGGATAATATTAAAGAATTTACTATTAATATGAATATTACAAATGACAGTTTAAATTGTTTATATTAAGGGTGAGCGTTAGTAAATCTTCTGCCCTATCCGCGCTGTGTTAACTTTCGCGGCACACATTTTCGCCGAAATTCTGCTCAAACAGTTGGAAAATATTTTCTGAAAGGCAAAATGCAATGCTTAGATTATATTAAAACTAAATTTAATACCCAATAAAACATAGAATATATTTTATATTTTAATCCAAAATATTTTTGGTGCTGCCATCTGTTGTCGTAATTTAATTCATACCGATTATTTTTATTTTTTTAATAAACATTTTTAAATATCTATTCCTTCTAATACAGTATTAAATACAACAACAGATCATATATACTAATGCCACAATGACGGAAAGGTAATTTCTCATTCTATAAATTTGATAAGGGGATCTGACTGTACATCACTAAGGACTGCAGCTTTGTCTTCAAGTTCAACTCCAAGTTCAATTACGTTTCCGTGATTGTGGCATTATTACATATGATCTGTCGTTGTATTTAATAGCGTATTAGAAGTAATAGACATTTAAAAATGTTCATTTAAAAATAAAATAGTCGGTATGAATTAAATTACAACAGATGGCAGCACCGAAAATATTTTGAATTAAAATAAAAAATATATTCCATGTTTTATAGGGTATTAAATTTAGTTTTAATATAATCTAAGCATTGCATTTTATCTATCAGAAAATATTTCGCAACTGTTTGAGCAGAATTTCGGCGAAAAATGTGTGCCGCAAAAGTTAACAAAGCGCGGATAGGGCAGAAGATTTACTGACGCTCACCCTTAATATACTCGCAAGAGGTAACACAAGGCACAAGTGAGCTGTGGTCGAATGTTCAAATTCCAAACAGCATTTTTCTTAGTTTTTCTCATAGTACATGACATTTGTATTATCTTTTAGGATTCATAAAGCGTTCCCTTGTAATTTTATTACAATATTCTGTAAGGAATGGCTTCTAATCGAAGTCACAACAATTTTCCAAGCGGGGGGGGGGGGGGGGGGGGGGGGGGGGGGGGGGGGGGGGGGGGTGCTTTGGCACTTCCCTGATCCCTGCTAAATACGTCCACGGTTGTATTGTACAATTTCTGCACCAGTTCGTATTTTCGGTATATTTGCTGCAAAGTTAGGTGTGTTCGGGACACAAAAATCTGATGTGGACAGCACATGACTTTCTCTGCAGACTCAAATTTATTTTCTCTTTATTTTATTAATGATTCATTATTTTTATGATTATTAATGATTCATTATTTATCGTTTTCATTTGGTAGCTGGACGTATTTTCAAAACTGGTGTAACAAAAATTGGAAAAAACTTAAATATCTTGAGAACGGCTAGTCCTAGATTAATGGGGTTGATCTTATTCGTCAAAATTCTTGATTCGTTCGATCATCGTCAAAAATTACGTATGAAAGAAGTATTTTAATTGACACATTTGAGCATACGCAGTCTTTCATTTTAAATTTTGACGTTTTTTGCCAGCCATTTCGCATAAAGTGCAGAATTTTTTCCCCCCGAAATCGTACCAAAATCTTATCAGCACCAGGATAACCTATAAAATTTTATGAAATTTGGTCAATTAGTTTTTAAGTTAGAGTAAGTACATACATTGCACAGACCTTACGCTAAAAATAGTTTTTTCGTGTTTTAGAGATCCCAAAATGTATAAATCGATCGAAAACTCGAGTAGAGATTTTTAACATGATTCCAATACTTTCCCTATACATTACCATGTATTGCAGGGAGAGTAACAATAACTTTTGGTTTCTGGACCCTTGCTAAGACTGCCTGCTTGTTTACAGTCTTGAGATCATACGTACATTATGCGTACACAGACTGGACGGTTTCCATAGAAACAGATTCACGTTTGAATACCAATTAAAAATAATTTTTTCATTGAAATATCAAAAATACGGATATAATTTTAAATTTTAATTTCAAGGAATCGGTTCATTTGAATTCAAACCGATTATCGGTTCTTGCGATAGTTCGAATATTAAAGGTTCTAACCTTGGAGTTAGAAAGAAGGAGATAAAAATCCCATGGGTGAAAAGCTTGAAAATGTAATAATACTTTGAGAATTATATCAAGGTGTCTCTAGTTACTTTCCTTATATACATAATGTATAAGGAAAGTATTGTGACGGGGTCGAAAATTCGAATTCGAGTTTTCG